>CM077107.1:25692396-25729352 GCA_039619505.1 Cimex hemipterus
CTAGGGTTCATTAATAACTAGAAATAACTGTTCTAGTGGCGTCAACAGTCACTTTTTGACGCTTACTTTCAACACCAACACCTCTCCCCCAACATTGTATCATACTTATTAATCTTAATCTTAGTACTCTTTACTTACTTAGTAATCTTTCTCTATTCCTCAGAGTTCCTCAAAACTCTAATTTTAAATCTTGCTAGATTTTAACTAACCAAAATATTTCTCTCTCTCTCTCTCTCTCTCTCTCTCTCTCTCTCTCTCTAATTCTTTCTTCTTTCTTTCTCTTACTCACTCACTTTCACTTTTCTGCTCTACCCTCTCTCTCTCTTCGTTTATTTGTAAGCACGTGTTGGTTTGTGTGAGGGCCAGTCTCCATGGCCATCTTTCCTTCTGTTCTTCTCTTTCACACGCTCTCTCTCTCTCTCTCTCTTCCTTCTATCTTTCACTCACCCACCATATCTTTCTCCTCTCTCTTTCTTTAGTATTCTCTCTCTCACATTCAATCACCCTCTCTTTCACTCTTTTTTCTTCTTTATTCTCTTTCATTCACTCACTCTATCTTTTACTTTTTCTTCCTTCCTTCTTCCCTCTTTCATTCACTCATTCTCTTTTTCACTTTTTCTTCCTTCTCTCTTTCATTCACTCACTCTTTCTTACTACTCGTACTCTCTTTCGTACACTCATCCTCTCTTTCACTCTTTCTTTATTCTTTCATTCGCTTACTTCCCCTTTATCGCTCTAGCACTCTCCCTACGTTTGTTTGCGAGCGCGTTATTGTTTGTCTTTGCATGACCATCTTTTCTACATTTCTTCTCTCTCTCTGTCTTACTTTCTCTCACTCTCATTCTCATTCTTTCCTTCCCCCTCTCTATATTAATCTATCTCTATCTCTTTTCTCCCTCTTCTTTCTTTCTTCTCTCTTTCATTCACTTTTTCTTCTTTATTTTACTCACTCCTCCTACTTTTCCCCCGTAACTCTCTCTCCATTTCCCTCCCTCTCTTCTCCCTTTATCCACTCACGCTCTCTTTCTTCCTTCTTTCTACTATATTTCATTCACTCATCCTATCTTGCACTCTTTCTTTCTTATTTCTTTCACTTACTCACTCCCACTTTTTCATTCTTGCTCTTTCTCTATGTTGTGTGAGTGCTAGTTTCCATATCTTTCCGTATATACTTCTCTCCCTCTCTCTCTTCTTTCTTTCTTCTCTCTTTACTCACTCAACCTTTCTTTCTTCTTTCTACTGGCATTCTTTCACTCACCCTCTCTTTCACTGTTTTATTCTAGTTCTAATTTTTTTCATTTACTTACTCCCGCTTTATGGCTCTAGGCTTTTCCTTATGTTTGTTTGTGAGCGTGTGTCTGCATGACTTTCTTTTCTTCTCTATACTATCCAATATCTCTATACCATCTATCATCTATCTATCACTATTCTATCTACCATCTATCATTTATCTATCTACCTCCAATTTGTATATATCTATCCTGGGGACAATATACACCTCGGAAATATGTAATTTAAAAAAGTTGGATTAATTTATGAAAAAACCAAAATTCAACAAATACTAATCTCTATCTATGTTCATATATAAACATTCATTTATTTACTAGTTGTTATAAGTAAGTTTATCTATTTATTTTATTTTTATTTAGTTATTTTTAATGATTTTATTTTTGTCGTTGTAGCAGTTCCATCATTTCTAAATGGAATTGACCTTTAATCAGAACGAGATGAAATAACAAAGAAAATTCAGGATAGAAAAAAGTTGGACTCTTTTATTAAAGGATTATAGACCATAATGGCAACCACATTATCCCACCATTGTGTAGTATTTATTCAACTTGAAATATGTTAATCCTGGTATAGAATAATTCTTTTGAAGTTCCAACGTAATCTTTATTTTCGATTTGCGGTTTGCGAGAAGGGCGGGCAGGCCTAGGCTGCCTCGTGGTTTTCATGTTGGATGTGATCAATTTCTGTTCATTGCGATCGATTTCATCCAAAGGAACAAGGACTTGCAAACTCGGGCCAACATGGACAAGACGGATTACACGTTAGATTAAAAAAAACTCCCGGTTTACAACATAAAGGAAAGGCGAAACTTTCAGGTGTTGCACGTTTATCTAAAATAAAACCTGTTTCGCTCAGCCGACAGACGTACTTAACAGCGTTTTATGTTTTTACCAGGTTAAAAATTAATTTGATCGCAATGCGAGGTGGCATCCCGCTGGCTGAGCCCGACAGAGATTTTATCACCTATTTGCATAAGAACCAAATAACGGTCGGGTTTTTTAGATTATGACACGGCATCAATGTTTACTAGTAAGAATGTAGTTTTTTTTTTTTTTTTTAAGGGGTAAATTCACTAATAAAGTAACATAAACTCGACGTTGGTGTAACTGCTGTCAGTTTATTGTCTTAAACTTCAATAAATTAAGTCTAAACCACCCTTTTTTACTCACTTTACTAGCGAAATAGCTATAAGAAAGAAATCATCCCAAATGTAATTTGTGACAGATAAGATTTTTAACGTGTAATGAACCTGTTTCATCTATGTTCAAGAATTTCAACAAGGCAAGACTTTTAAAAGTCATGTCTGTGAAACGCCGAGAAATCGACCGACAGATCTGCCTGTTTGTCGATCATAAAGATTGTCTGAGTCTCGTTGACGGCGTCAAAGATGCTCTCTCGCTTTTTTGGTGCATTGTGTGAGTTTAGTAATACAAAATACAACACAGAACAAAAGTGAGTGCGTTTAAGCAAATAAGCAAGAATGGGATCGGTTCCGGAAACGAAGTTATACTTTGCGTGCATTAGATTCGCGGTCCGATTGACCAAATAGCATCTCTCAATTATTTAATCTATATGCAAGACATGGGTTGAGATAAAAAAAAAACATTTTCAAGAGGATTCGAACCCAAGACCTTCGGTTAAATAGACCGCTGCTCGGCCACTTCACCTATCCTGGCTTCGATCCATTCGGACACTCGGACCACTTCGAATCCCGCTCGTGGCAATGACTTTTTTTTTATCAAGATTTATAAGAAGGGAAAGGCTCTGGCACTTTCCAGTGCGGTATTTAACGTGCCAAAGTGAATCATACTTCTACGTTGGTTGATCACTTTTTCATGCTTTCCCGGTCGTCCTAAAAAGGACAATGAGGATCTTTAACCTAGCCTATTCGGCCTTATCGGACGTATTGATTCTCAAGATGAAAGGTGGCGAATCTCCACATAAGACGGAATAGTGTTACTGCCGCAGCATTGGTGTAGAGGCAGCTCACCCTGAAGACCCAATACGACGTCGCTCCTCGCTTGCCTATTCAGAGTGGTCGGATCTGCATTAATCATGGCGTCGTCAAAGCTTACACGCTGCCATTCGATCCGCTGTAAGGTTGGTATTTGGTAATAAGCAAGTTTCGTGCGAAGGACATATAGTAGAAGGCGGCCTCTTCTCTAAGTTCCCGCAAGGAGCGTCACAGTGTAACAGTGGCTGGGTAGAAGGGGGCGCGGTAGCCTAGTGGTTAAGGCGTAAGACCCTCGGCTGGTATACCCCGCAGTCGTGGGTTCGATCCCTACCATCGCCTCTGGAATTTTTCTGACGCCTAAGAGGACCGGTGGCCGCAATTAAAAGAAATTGACACGGCACTCATCAATGGAAGGAGCGAGACCAGATCTCAGCGACCCTGAACCTGGTCCCAACCCCCTTCAAAACTGAGTTTCTTCGATGGAAGAACACTGGTACAACGGGGGCTCAAGTTCACTTTGTGTTGTGAGCCCTCCCCCAAAAATGGAGCCAGGGTATAGTACAATAAGCTGTACAGCTGCAGTGCTCAGGAGGGAACTACTCCAGTCCCTGGTATCCATCCATCCACCATCCACCAACAGGGGCTGAATTTTGGAACAAAGGAATTGGAACCTCAATCCTGCCATTAAGGAATTCAATTATATGGGTTCTGCTGAGACTGCTGTGACCTATATAGGGATATCTAAATTCCAAGAGGATGAGACATAAACCCAAGAAATGGATCACAACCTCCATTTGAGGTTACAAATAGCACAGAGGAATAACTCTCTTTTCGGCACGTAGGAATAGCAATTCTCACCTGAATTTTAAAAAACAGCTCACCTCCGTGGGCGAAAGGTCTGTATTTTTTTAATTTAAGGGCCAGCAAGTTATGGGGTATTGCAGTTCTTTATATAAAAGAAAACGGTAAGACTGTCGCAGAAAAAGAAATGTTAGAATCAAAAGGGTATGACCACTTTTCCTCCAAATGAACTCAGTGCTTGAACCAGAATGTTTTTTTCTTGATAACCTCAAAAGCTAGAGTACGAGAAAGGCGGTCAGCAGGCAGATTCAACGTCTTGATGTAGTATCTAACAGGGAGACCAAAGGTGAAAACATGAACCAGAGAGGTTGAAGTCTCAATTCAAACTATGTAATTTGGTGTAAAGAGGTGGACCACAAACAACTTCTTGATAAAGAAACATTGAAATTTTTCCACCAACTCCTGTCATTGAAACTCCCAATAACCCCTTGGGTACGATATCACACAATTGAACGGCAAACCGCTTTGTATAAGTTATATCTGGTAGAAGTAAGGACTTTATCGTTAATAATGAAGGTCTTCCAAAAACAATCCAACCCAAATTTAGCCGATGATATCCTCCGTAAAACGACGAGTTATGGACAGACGGTGGGTCAGGGTAATACCCAGAAATTTATAACGGTTAACGACTTCAATAGGGTTGCCTTTCTATTTCCATTTCTTTTAGCAGCAACACAAATGTCAGTCTCGCCTTTCCCTTCGTAAACCTTGACGTCGCTCCATTTTTAATTTCCCATTTTTAAGTCTGGTGTGATGTCGAAGGTGTTCAGGTAAAAATAGGGTACGCTGAGGCACAGTTAACTGGAACGTGGGTGACCGTCCAGATATCCTGACCGTCGATCGAGTTGTTGTGCACCTTCCAACAGAAGGATAAAAGGCTAATTGTACTTCGAAGGTCGAGTGAGCCCAATTTGAAGCGCAAGAAGAAACTATTCTTCCCATTCATGACCAATAATCCTAAAGGAAATAAGTTCAAGAGCTCGGTTCTGAAACCTTTCCGAACGTCTGTGGTAGGTTTTGCTAGGGGGCGCCCATATCTGCATATTCCAAATACGATTAAACCTAAGCTAAGAACTTTAAAGTATTAGTAACTTCAGCAGTATTGTCTTAACAAATCATTGAGTGATTTGATGCAAATTAAAAGCTTTGGCTCTTACCCGTTCAAAGTCGAAAGAGAGAGAGAACAAGCGGTCCAGCTTTGCTACTTTTTAAACAACCCTTTAAAATTTTTCTCAATTTTGCTGTAATTTATCACATTTGGGTATTTTATTTTGTTAAGATTATTGTTTTTCTACAAATTTTTCATTGTACGAAAAGATCAAAGTATTTTTATAACCGCCTCCAAGATGGTTCGATTGTCACGTACGGCAAAATGCCAGGCGTAACAGGAAATGGGCCGCTACCGCGATCAAAAACTTGTTACTCGTTCTCGACAAGGCGAGAGGAAGACGTGGACTCCTGCCAATTCTTTGATAACCCATGGATGCACTTTCAGCGAGATCCAGGCAAGCCAAGCTAAATGTCAACAAGGACTCTCCCCCTTTTTATTCTGTAGTATTCCGTCTGGAATTTTGAATTACTTCAACATAGGTTACTCCACTGCTAAATGCGTCCAGATTGTATGGCTTATGCAATAAACGATAAGTTTAGATTATAGAAATTACAATAAAATCGTTTACAATAAAGTATATCTGGCAATTGCATCCTTTATAAAGCCCATATAAGAAGCTGAGTTTTAAAGCAGATTTATAACTCTTGACTCATATAAAATCAAAACCAACAAAAGATAAAAATCCTTCAATTCATAGATCGTAAGTTGCTTTTGTTAATTTTTATGTCTATCAATGTACACATTTTTTTAATTCCGCCAAAAATTAATAGACTATGAAAGCGTTTTGTAAGGTAGTGCTAGGCCAGGCTCCAGTTCAGGGAATTAGGTGTTGTATAGAAGGTAGATGTCCAGATCCCATAAAACTCTTGTGCCACACAGACGTGATAAATTGCCAAGAAAATAGCTCTCGCGGCAGGTATCCAAAACGCCGACTCATAACGTTTACTTCCGAAATTAATGCTTCTTAAAGCGGCCCATACACGCTAAATTCAAATCCTTAAATATATTGTACAAACGGGAAAAAGTTGTGCTGTCTGTAGGCAATATAGCGCAAATCCCATCAGTGAGTATCAACACGTGGTAGAGTACGCGTCGTCATGGCTGCCAAGGAAGCTGATAGGCAATTCATTTTCGAATTCTTTGACGTTTATCGAAAGTCATCTGGTTCAGACCCTCACAGTTCATTAAGTAATTTTTCGTGGGTGTACTTTTCCCTATCAATTAGCCACGGTTTGGTCCATTTTTTGCCGTTTTGCGAGCTCTTATTTTTCGCAGTGGCACCCACAACGATAATCGCACAACACAAATCACTATCATTCAAAATGACTTCACTGCATGAAATTCTGGTTGGAACTAATTGCACAATAGATTGGCTTGAAGGTTGTACGTCTGTGCTCGCGATTGTACAATATATTGCACAACCATCAATATTGCGTGCATACGTTACAATTTATTGCACAAATCAAAATATTGCGCAATAATATTGAGCAGTGTAGGGCCTTCGTCAAAATATTGTGCAACCCACATTGTGCAATAATATTGAGCGTGTATGGACCCATTAAGGAACTCTTGGAACAAAGCACTTGTGGCACAAACCCCACATGGATACTACTACATCTATTTCCAGTGGTGGTAAGCGGACATGCCAATAGTACATGGTCTGCATCAGCCCATGCCTCTCTGTGGCATTCACACGGCCTGATCTAAATCAGACTACTTAACAGAAAGATAATTCATTCTTCTAGGAAACGGTCCTTGCAACCTAGCCATGGTTTTCAGGATTAGATGAGCAGAGGTCTTCTCATCATGGATGCTGCTTCGGCTGGGCCACAACATTTTGCGTCAAGCACTAGGTTTTGAATCAACTCTCAAGACAATTACTTAAGGTTTTTTAGTTGATATAAAAAGTCAGTGTCACGAGCAGGATTCGAACCCACGACCTTCGGCCAGATACGCCACTGCTCTACCACTTGAGCTATCGTGACTTCGATCCATTCGGACGCTAACTGCCCATCTCAACTCCCCTCCGCGTTGAAAAATGGCAAAAAGGAGGGGAAATTCAAAAGGTGGGGTTGAGATGGGAGGTTAATGTCCGAAGTCTCAAGTGGTACAGCTGTGTATCTAGTCGAAGGTCGTGGGTTCGAATCCCGCTCGTGACACTAACTTTTTTATATCAACAAAAATACCTTAATTAATTGAAAGATATTAATTGGTCAAACGGACCACGACAATTAGTGAATTCTCCTCAAGGCCTTCATGAAATTCCGGAATTCGTTCGAAATTCGATGGAGCACTTGCTAAAAACGCAGCGATGTTGGATGGAAACCTATTAGGCAAATGCTGTTGGATATTCATAGCGGGAATATTTACAATGACAGGCTTAATCTACTGGCTAAGGAGGCTGCATGGTACCACAAATAAAACGATCATTGTTAATGACCTGGCTCATTTTAAAAAGCTGGGAGGAACTACTTACCAGAAAGATAATACAAGGTGCAAGGAAAAAAAGACAAACGTATGCTTCTTAATCGTCCTTTACCACCAGGCCATGATTTGCAGGATAAGATGGGCCGTGGTCTTTTTCATCATTGATCCGGCTTCGGCTGGGCCACAGCAGTTCGTCAACAGCTAGATCTATCATGTACTATTATCATATCCGCCTACCACAAATGGTAAGAGGTGTCTTCATAAATGCATTAATAAGAAACATCATCCCCTTACCTACAAACTTTAGTATATAATTATGGGTAAGAGAAGAAAAAAGAAATCATGTATTGGTTATATGATCTCTAGAACGCAGCAAAAATTGTTGAAGCTATATATTACAATAGAATCCGATAATGTAACGGTAATAGTATATAACTCAGCAAAAAGAGCACATAAATCAACAACTCATGTACAACAGAAACAAGCAAAACGATTAGACCTAATCCGACAAACAAGACCACACAAGCACATTACGGCACATATGATGAAGAATATATTAGAACATGAAAGACGAAACATAACGAACTAACCCTTCACTGAAAAGCTAAGCGCCAAATTTTGACACGCCAAAATAGCGAGGACAGACCGGCGAAATTGACTGTTTATACTATAAAATAGCATTATATTTGGCAATATAAACAAAACTTTTAGATTTTCTATTTGTAAGTTTCTCGTGAAACTGTACCGTTGTTTCTCGGCGAAGTTCATCCTTGCCCGCTTCCTTTCTCATTGGTGATAAAAAGAAAATTCTAGTAAGAAATGCATTTTGGCCAATTTCCAAACTGCCCATTCGGCAAAGTTTTTTATTTTTTATTTGATAGGATGGACGTGATTAAAGTAGTTCTAAGACCCCTTTGATCCCGAGATAAGGAATCCACGGGCCGTCCTTCATCCTCTCTTCCGGGGAGGATTCTATCTCACTTAATCCAACGCTCGAGCGCATTCCATACCCCTTCCATGACGCTTGGCGTTGGTTGAGGATTTTTTTTTATTAACGGTCATAAAACCGCGAATTAAAACAACCAACATCTGCACACTTTCGGTATTGAAAGTTTCAAAAGAAATATCTCCGGGTGAAAAAATTAAATTACAGTTAATATTAGTTGAATGAGTGAGCTAGGGAAAATTGAATTTCATGAAAAAGGGATTGGCTGTTAAACATGAGAGAATTTACATTTTGTATGACAATACAATTGCGAATTTTCACTTGTTCTTGGATTTTTTAATATTGTGTACAGTTTTGACTACCCTGGACCGTCTTGTCTATAGCAGATATCCGTTTGTTTCCCTCGCTCTAATAAAAAACAGTTCGGCTTGAAGGCTTCTAACCTCTAAAATAGAGAATTTAGTGATGAGTGCGTAACGTTTTTATAAATCCATTATATTTAGTGGTCTATTGACCAAATTGCTTCTTTCAATTAATTATATTTCTTATTTAGGGTTTGGTTGAAATGAAAAAAGCAAGTAGCACGAGCTGGATTCGAACCCACGACCTTCCCAGATACGCCACTGCTCTACCACTTGAGCTATCGTGACTTCGATCCACTCGGGCACTAACTGCCCATCTCAACTCCCCTCCACGTTGAAAAATGGCAAAAAGGAGGGAAAATTCAAAAGGTGGGGTTGAGATGGAAGGTTAATGTCCGAAGTCTCAAGTGGTACAGCTGCGTATCTAGTCGAAGGTCGTGGGTTCGAATCCCACTCGTGACACTAACTTTTTTATATCAACAAAAATACCTTAATTAGTTTTAATAAATCCATTATATTATCCATGGGCTCTACCACTGCATCGCGACTTCGATCCACTGGGACACCAATTCCCCATCCCAAACTGCATTTCGAATTTTCCTTCCTTTTTGCAATTTTTGTAAATATGAAGTGGCAAATGAACAAGAGTGTAATTATCCGCTGGGGGAGTAAATATGAAATGAGTGTAACCGTCAAATTATGAAGGCTTGTTTTTGACGATTTATAGTAAGATTTAACAAAAGTAAATCGGGATTAGGTCTACGAATCGGATCAAAATATAATAGCCAATAAATGATATTACCTACTAGCTCTAACTTCCTACTATTTGTCATTAAATTGTTCGGATTACATTGTAACAAAAAGACATATAGTTCATAAATATCCTTTTTTTTCGGACACCAGATCCATGATATTTAAAATTTTCTTAAAGCCTCTCAAAACCTAAAGAGAAGGTAGACAACTTGGCAGAAAGCAAGGCTTACCAACTTAATTGTAATTATTGCGACATTAAGTATGTAGGAAAAAGCGGTAGAGACATAAAAGTGAAAATTAAAGAAAAAACTTACTGGGAGTAGGGACTATCTTTTAACATTATTTGGAGATCGTGAGATGCGGTCTGGTGTGACGTAGGTTTTAGAAAAAAAAACAAACTTGTATGTCGTAGAACTATTGAGCCCTGAAGATGATCTGAATAAAGATCGAAACGTTGGCACGATAATGGATATGTTTTTCTGAAACCTACATCACACCAGACCGCATCTCACGAGTTTTGAATAATCAAAGATTAACGGTCACTGATCACCACACATTTCAAAATATGTTTCCAGCAAAGTAAGTCGTAAACTGGCCAAATAGGTACCATTTTGAAGTAATGATCGAACCTTTCCAATGTTATTGGGTTGTCCGGAAAATAATGCAGGATTTTGGTATTAAACAAAAAAAAAGAAACTAGTTACTTTAAAGCAATGTTCTTTAATCAAAATAATTTCCCATACTCTCAATACATTTCTCCCAACGTGTTGGTAACTTATTAATTCCGTCTGAGTAGAATTCAGAATTTTTAGAATTGATAAAGTCAATAAATGCATTTTCCAGTTCCGTTTGATTTTTGAATATTATGTGTTGTAAGTAGTGGTCCAGGTGTCTAAAAAAATGGTAGTCAGTAGGCGAGAGGTCCGGAGAGTAGGGTGGGTGAGGCAAAGTTTCATAGCCAAGCTCCAATAATTTTTGTGACGTTACACGTGACACATGTGGTCGAGCGTTGTCATGCAACAAAATGGGCCCTTTCCGATTGACCAAAGAGGGCTTCATTACTGCCAATTTCTGATGCATGGTATTAATTTGGTTACAGTATGATTCAGCATTGATGGTTTCGCCAGGATTTAAGAAGCTGTAGTGTATTAAACCAAATGAAGCCCACCATACCGGTGGTCAGCGACGGTCGTTTTACTGACTTTGAGTTGCTCTGCAAGTTCTCGAACAGTTGTTTTGGGTTTTCTTCCACCACTGATCGCAGAACATCATCATTAAGAGAGGAAGGAACTCCACGACCTTCTTCATCTTCAAGGCTGAAATCTCCCTCCCGAAATTTTTTAAACCACCTTTGCACAGTGCACTCATTAACACAACCCTCGCCCCAGACTTGGTTAATGTTTCTAGCCGTTTGGGCTCCGCTTCGGCCGAGTTTAAACTCGTAAAAGAAAATCGTACGAAATTCTCGCTTTGACATTTTAAGGATGACTGAATTATTTCCAAGTAGCGGAATGCTACAGAGGTAAAAAAAACAATATCATTTGGAAGAGGATTAATAAGTGTTGACATTCATACAAATGAGTAATCCTGTAAACGTAAACAGAATATTTTATATAGATTTTTTTTAATGAAAACTTAAAATCCTGCATTATTTTCCGGACAACCCAATAGTTACGGGTACAAATGTTCGTTCTTGGTCTCGAACAAATGCTTGATGTCGGTCAACACTCGCGCAAAATGCTGACAAATGACCGAAGTCGGAACATTATCTGATATGGTATGAGCATCGTGCTTCGGTTATGTGGGAGTTTGATCGACATTCTCGTGCCGACTGAGGGAGACAGGTGTTTGGCGGTAAATCTTTGGATCCTCTTTTCCCTTCCGTACCAAGGTGCTGACCACGTTGTATAAGAGTTTATTAAGTGTTTGTTTGATTTTGATGTTGTGGTGTTTGGTACAGCACTATAGTTGAATATCATAGCAAGGGTGGAGCCACGTCCTATCAACCAGTATAGTTGTATATTAAACCTATTTCTATCCTTTTTTTCTCGTCACGTGTACTTTCCACCTAAGCTTGCCATCTAAGGTCATTACCAGATATTTAACTGTATCGTCGTGTGGCATAACAGTTCCATCGATTGTGACCGGACATGGTTCACTTTTTTGTTTGTAAAGTTTATATGTACTGATTGAAGCTTATTAAGTTTGATTTTTCTATTTTTAGTGTGACACAGTGTCCATTATAATTTTAAATTTTCTTAACGCCATAATTAATTCCCCTCCTTTTTAAGAAAAGCTCCACGTGAATCCGGCGGTTCCCGAAGCGTGGAAAATTATTCATAGCGTCGGGTCGCGAGCCGGTTGAGCAAATTATTTAATGCCCTGTTTAACTTTTGAAGAGTCCTGCGAACGAAGACGAAATCCGACTAATTGACTGATATTTTGAGGAGTATTCCATTGGCCTGTAGTCAAAGAATCCTTTAATAAAAATCAGACTTTAGATTGGAGTGTCTGTTCTCTAGAATCAGAAAGCATAAAGGCATTTATGAGTGTTATTATTCAAGCGATGCGATCAAAAAGTTACGTAATAATCTTTGGCTTAGAATCAGAAAATAATTTCCGTCGCTACTCATGAGAAAAGATTGGTTGACCAAACTTCACTATCAAAGCGGTGAGGAACTTCTTCGGCTTTTGATTTTAGAAACAAGATATCCATAAAAAGCGGAAATTGCTTTGAAGTGGTCTGATTTGATTTTGAAAACGTTCAAAACGAGCCGGCCCGAATGGAATATCTTTCCGAGGGGGATAAAACAGTCCATAATGCAGTCACATAGGAATTCTCCACTTCCAGACATTCAAACCCGGTCCCAAGGGGGTTTCATAGGTTCCCACTCCACGTACTCGGTTCTGAGGTGAATTTTTTATTGCCTTGGGCCACAGGCCGCACGAATAATACCGGAGTTGCAAGAGTTCAATTTGGTCTTGATTTATTCCATCGACGTGACATATTAAAAAATGGTTTGAGGCCCTGACCGTCCATTTACGGTTTTCCGTGAAAATTGCACCCTTTACAATTCCTTCGATTATACACATTTTATATTAAATATTCAATGCTACAAAATTTATTGTGCTTTACGAACAGTTTTTTTTTTTTTTTTTTTTTTAATATCGACAAAATAAATGGCTCAAGGTTAGCCCAAAATATAAGCCTTTATTTTACACCATTTGCATGTCTTGGAACATGATGTCAGCCCTCACCAGAAAAGATCATATTCAAATAGTGCGACATAAAGGATATAAGCAGGGTGAGGTAAGACGCAGATTCCATTTATTCCTAAGAATTTTAGATTTCCACTAAAGCAGTTAATAAGCCTTGTCTTTGGCACTATTTGATTTTTCGTTTAATTATCTATTATCCTTGACAAGCTCAAAAAGGCATTTCTTAGACCAAACGTAAAGGTGGCCACGACGTCAGGGAAATAAATGGGGCTACTGCCGTTGCACCAAATGCAAAAGATGACAGGAACGTTGTCCCAATTCTTTAATTTCTTATTCCAGTTGGTCACCTCAGTATAATCTACTTTTAAAGATGCAGCTCAGAGTTCATTGCTTTGCAGGACTTAAAAATCGGGAAAACGTGTTCAAAAGTCGGCAAACTTCTGATTGAGCGAGTTAGCCTTTTAGATTTCAAGAGTGACATCTTGATTGCATTCTGGTTAACGAGTTCGAGGCTTACTTCTCCCACTGATTTCTACTGAAGGTCGACGTGAATCCTGTTGTTGTTTATACACAGGATTAACGTATGTAAAAAAATAAGAAGAAGTAATTAATCTTTATGTAAGGTATTGGTTTGAAAAAACTAGTCTCAAGGGCGGGATTCGAACCCACGACCTTCGGCTAAATACGCCATCTCAACCTACCTTTCGAATTTTCCCTTCTTTTTCCCAATTTCCAGTTAATTAATAGAAAGAAGTTATTTGGTCAATCGGACCCGGAAATATAATGAAAGTAATAAGAATTTTACAATAAAAAAAAAAATCAATAAGGTATAGTCGACTCATTATACATTAATATTTTCATTCCAAAAAATCGTTAGGTCAAATTCTCTTGATATTTCATGCAAAGTAGAGAAAATCCCTTGGAAAATTGCTTTTAAAATGCATGTGGGTTTCTTGTTTTAAGAAATTATCTTTAAAAAAAATAACATAAATATGTTAAAATAGACAAACAGCTGGTATCGTTTGATAACAAATTGAGATGCAAAACCCGTATAAACCCTTCAGTTTAAGATGACTACCAAAGACTGTCATTCATTAGCAAAACTGTAATGAATCCTTCTCCCCTTTTTCCCGCAGACATCCAAGAGGAAATTTGTCAATCTGTATGTACCAGTGATGATGAAAATTTCTACTGTGCGCATCTGACTCATTGAAGTCCTGCCGGCATTTCCACATTTGAATTGAACAAAGGTGCCACATGATGTCTTAGGATCAATTCGATTTTTTGGGTGTATGAACCTACATTTGTCCGTTATTATAGATATAAGAAAATTAATGATTTGTTGTGGTTTTAATTCAATCTTTTACCAATAGAATTTTCCCTTTGGTACATCCTTTGGTCTGATGTAAGCAAAACATGTACTGAGATGAACAAAAGTAACCATACAGAAAAGATAAATGGTGGATTGAGTGTGTTGTTTAATCTGTTTTTTAAAATCTAGTTCCTACTCACAGTACGTTGTTTTTTAACAATCCGGATTTCGAGCGTACAGCTGGTCATCAACTGAAGGAGCTCTACAACCTGATATTGAGCTTTAGCTCGAAATAAGGAAAACAACTTACTGTGGTAGGAAATATTTTTTTTTAAAGATTGAAAAAAATTAAAAAGTAACCATACTACATACTTATTATTTTAGAAATATATATTCAATGTGACAAATCTTCTTGAGTTGAGTTTTCATAATGCGAGTGTCCGCATATTTCCCTCGTGCTCTTACCAGCCTATCCTGATGGGTGTTAAACAGGCGGTGGAAAGAGGCGGGGTCTTTGGTAGTTCATTTACAGTATAGGCGTTCCTGTAGTATTTAGATCTTCGCGTGGGAGGTGGATTTGAATTGTTAAACTTAATTCAGGCTTTTGTAAAAGGGATGGTTGTTAGCATCAACTCCATTTAGATTTTATCAACCTTTTTTGGCCCGGGAGAGATAATAAAAACCGTCCATAACCACTTGTTACGGTCCCTTACAAATATTTAACAAATCCCAATGAGTTAAAGAAATATTTTAGAGGGAAGTTGGGAGTCGCAACATTTAACTAGAATTACTTACAAACAAGCTGTTGTTCAAAACCATCGGCACCCGCAGGGGGTTTCAAAAAAATTAATTAAAAGAAATATAAAAAAGAAATGATGAATGATGGAGTGAGTGTTTTGTCCAATACTTTTAAAAGGTGTGTGATGTTTAATGACGTCAATGATTATACGGAGATCGTGAAATGCGGTCTGGTGTGATGTAGGTTTCAGAAAAAACATTTTCATTATCGTGCCAACGTTTCGATCTTTATTGAGATCATCTTCAGGGAACTAAACACAACACATTTCTACGCGAGAAGAACGAAGAACATGGGATTCTATGAACAGATTTTAACTACAAATGGACAGCAAGCAAAGAATATTCTGAAGGACATCGCCAACAATGAAAAGAAATTTGCATCGGCTATCAATCGGAGAACTTTTTTGTGGAAATACAGACAACAGAAGGCTCTGGCCAAATAAACTTTGAAAAAGATAGTTCCTACTCCCAGTAAGCTTTTTCTTTAGTTCTTACTTTTATTTCTGTCCCGCGTTTCCTATTATCCTACAATCATTGCAATTAAGTTGGTAAACCCTGCTTTTTGCCTGGTTGTCTGCAACCTTGTCTTTGGGTTTTGAGAGGATGTTTCTAAATGAACACATACTTCTAAAAGCTATTCTAAAACTTTCTTAGGGGCGTAGGCAGCAAGGTTTAGTCTTTGGCACGGCGTTCATCACTGTAAGGAAAAGGTCCCGGGTTCGAATCCAGGGCCGCTGGATTCGAAACCGACATGCTTACAAATGGACGTTTTTCAAAAACACCAGCACCATGAGGGTTAAAAAAAAAGCTCGTTCACCAATGTATGGCAGACAATCTAATGAGTCATTTATGGTATGGTGGCTGAGTCCTATTGCAGCTTCTTTTAAAGTTAATTTTTTTATTATTTTAACTAGCAATTTATCAATAAATATTTCTTGATATCCGTTGTTTTTCCTAAGGTTTTAATAGTTTCTAGTTCTAGTTTTAAAGTTAGCAGATGTTAATGGGGATATTAACTTCGGTCTATCATCCAAATGAAACCAGCAAACGTTTGAGTCCAAGGGTGAGAAAAATCCGCTGGTATCATAGTGCCTGTAGCTGTGGGTTTTCTATATACGTCTATTTCAATTAATATTTTTTTAAATGCATGGAGGCCCACGGAAGTCAGCGACACCAATGACCTGTCCCTGGACATTCGAAGGCAACGAAAAGATTGACATGTTGGGAGGGAGCCTACTGTGACCTAGCAGCCTGCCACAAAAGAGTATACGTCTTAAAATGGTTCCTTAATGACTCCAAAACCTGAACAAAAGCGCGAAGAGATTCATAGAAGGACCATCTGCAAAACTTACAAAAGAATTACCGGAAGGCAACTGTAGCCGAACCGGGATTCTGGTTGTGAACTATGAACACTGCCACTTAGAAAGCATATGCACCGGACAGGAGTACAGACCGAAGGAACACTGTGCAGATACTGCCAGGAAAAGGGGGAGACTGCTGTGCACATTTTATATTTCTGTACATGTAAGCGTAGGTTCTTGCAACTAGGACAAGAAAAACTACAAGTAAGATCCTAAACCATAAACCGCTGGCAAAGCTGTGAAGGCTAATTAATAGCCTAAAGCTGGCCAGTGAGATGCAGTAGGCCTTGTGGCCGCTTCTCTTATCCCTATCCCTATGGATCATTTGGCCTAAAAAGTTCAAACAACCATCTTTATTAATTTTCAATGTAAAATTTATATTACGGTGTAGAGAATTAATTATTTGGAGAAAGTCTTTGAAATCCGCTAATGTTACCTACCATATGCATAAAATATCGTCTACCTAGCGTTTCCCAAAAAGAACAGATTTAATTAATTTGTTGTGAGTAGGAACTATCTTTTCAAAAGGATGAAGAATGAAAGAAAGAAAATTGTTTTGTTTGCTATACGAGAATCTTTCTTTTTATTGGACGCTGGTTTATATCCTTTTCGTCTGGGCATGGACAAAAGAGAGGAAATAGAGTGGAATTTTCACACACCGGTCGCCGGTTTTATATCTAAGCTTTAGAGAACGCCCGCAAGTTCCTCTTCTTATGACGGGTTGTAGAAACAGTTCAGAAAACAAGTGAATCATGCGGATTTGTGCAGTTTTTCAACTTTTGTACACATTTTGTAACCTGTGTGTTTTTTCTGAATGACTGTTTCCCTCGAGACATTTCGAAATGACCGGATATCGTTAACTCATGGTTCGACTCTTTGGACTGGGCATTCAATATTGTATCGTGGAGTTTTGTAAGTTTGTCCGTGGTTTTTTCAACGATTTTTCATGGATGTCAGTGTATTTCTCTCGTGCTGGTACAATTCTTATGAGTGACAGGTGAAATCGGTAATAGATTTTTTAAATTTACGAGGGTGTTTCAACTACGAGGTGCCGGCCTTAAGAACAGAATTCCACGTATGGTGGGTTCGAATTCAGGGCCGATAGATACGAACTCGGGACCTCTACGTTATAGTGATGAGTCGGCGTGTCAAACCCTTTACCGTACCGGTAATGAATATTTGTATAATTTATGTTAATTGTTGATTCGGAAGTAGACGATTGTTTAATTGCTACGACTATTACAGTTAACTCAGGAATTTTGCAAAATAACTATATAAATTGGCTACATTTATTTACATCGTTCACACGTTAGAGAGAAAATTCCAAAAGAACTTCGAGGAAGTAATCAACTCATAAAATCATAAAAGAACATTCCATTCCAATTGTAGTACAATACATCCCACACGGAATCAGTTCGAAACTTCATAGCCACGTTTTGAATAACTCCACGAAGTACTCAAAAGAAGTACAAAATTTCGGAAAAAAATGAAAAATATGCCAACACATTGCAACATCCCGACATTTGCATATTAACAGAAAAGACAAGCAGGATAGACACAATAACATCTCTTGAAGATGGCGACAGGATCTAACGTCCCTTTTGTGTACTGATATCTTAGAGAAAAGCTCAGTGTCATAATCATTTCTTGGTTATTTATTTGTTTATATATTTTTTTGGAATCCTCATTCGAACTAGTGAATAGTGTCATTGAATTATTATTAATAAATTGTTGAAGTAGTGGCGGTCAGGTTAGATGTACTTCAGAAAAACACTTTTCCATTTTATTGCCGACGTTTCGACCTTTATTCGGGTCATGGCCTGATGAAATTACAAAGTATATTGATTCAAAAAATGAATTATACAATAACAACGTAAATCATTGTTGGTATAATTTTTTTTAAAAGAAAACTACTAAAAATTTCAAATCAACATGTGTTTTTAATTAATCCATGTATGTATTCATACATGTAAATTGTATGATAGTCCTAATGCAACGTATTTAACAGTGTGTGGTGATTAGTGAGCGTTAATCGATAATCATTCAGGAATCGCAAGATGCAGTCTGGTGTATGTGGACTTCAGAAAAAAATTTTTCTTTATCTTGCCAACGTTTCGATTTTTATTGAGATCATCTTCAGAGCCTGGGATTTACATTGTTTAATGGAAAATTTTTTGTATTGTATAAATTCACTTTTTTCCATACCCTACATGTATTTGTCAAATGTAAACAATGTTTGTAAATCCCAGGCTCTGAAGATGATCTCAATAAAGATCGAAACGTTGGCACGATAAAGAAAATTTTTTTCTGAAACCTATATCACACCAGGCCGCATCTCATGATTCCTGAATAAGTATTTAATGATTAAAATTAAATATACTTTCTATCTAAGGTCTTCGCCGAGACGAAAAAGCTAATGTCACGAGCGGGATTCGTACCGACCTTCGCCTAATTAATTTAAATACGTTTGTAATTTACCCAAGCCTTGAAGATGACCCGAATAAAGGTCGAAACGTCGGGAATAAAATGAGAAAGACATTATTCTGAAGAACACCTTTCTTGATGACTCTTCACAACTTCAACATTTTTTGAACCACATGATTTAACGTTCCAAATTTTAGCCGTGGATGGGGTCATACAGGGTGTTTCTTCGCTGTTCGAAAAGTCGTCATTAAATGGATAATGGAGGTTTTTCTCTTCCCCTGATTAATGTTATTACTGTAATCTCAAAAGAGAATTTTATAAATTTTGAATCAACTAAGTCCTTGGCCTTAAAAGTGTCTTCGTCCTTACGTAGTCAGTTATTAGACCGACTGATGGTCCAGTTAGATCTAGAATATTTTGTTCGTACGAATGCAACCCCCTCTTGTTCGATTTTCGATTTCTTGCAATTTATCCCCTCTCAAATTTCGTTTTGCCAAATCGTTAAAAATAACATTTACACTCTTTCTTAAATGAAAATTTATTTATTTAAAAATCCGGAAGCCATTTTAAATTTAAATTAGTATTTATGTAAGGTATTGGTTGATATAAAAAAGGCAGTACTTTCCAAAAGGATAGTTCCTACTCACAGTAAGTTTTTAAGTAATTGGATGTGATGTTGTTGATTGTGTTATAATCCATTACTGCTTTGACTAGCAAATTAATAGAAATGTTAAATGATGGGGTGAGTGTGGTGTTCAATACTTTCTCTTACTGTGAGTAGGAACTATCCTTTTGGAAAGTATTGAACACCACACTCACCCCATCATTTAATATTTCTATTATTTTGCTAGTCAAAGCAGTAATGGGTTATAACACAATAAAAAAGGCAGTGTCACGAGCGGGATTCGAACCCACGATCTTCCGCTAAATACGTCGCTCCTCTACCACTTGAGCTATCGTGACTTCGATCCATTCGGACACCGATTTCTCATCTCAGTCTACCTTTTGAATTTTTCCTCCTATCGAAGTCACGATAGCTCAAGTAGTTGAGCAGCGGCGTATTTAGCGGAAGGTCGTTGGTTCGAATCCCGCTCGGGACACTGACTTTTCTATCTCAACCAATAGCTTTCATAAAGACTAATTAATAAAAGTAGTTACTTCGTGAATCGGACCACGAAATCTAATGGATACAAATTAGCATTTAATTCTGTTTCTGACTTCTAAGGTTTTCCAACATTTCAAATATCAATTTTAGCCCCGACGCGAACGGAGATTATAACGGGTGCTCCTTTTCCCTTAATCGATAAATGTGAAAAGCGATTGGGCCACAAAAAGGGCGGCCTAATGCCCACAGAAAGAGCGATGACAACCGACCAGGGCATTCAAGTTTATTCAATTAACAGACGATGAGGCAACTTGGACATCAATTCCTTTTCCACCGAGTTCTCATCACGCCCCATTCCCCTTAGTAATAATAATAATAATAATTCGTTAGATTTCGTGGTCCGATTGACCAAATAACATATTTCAATTAATTAATCTTTTTGTAAGATATTTGTTGAGATAAAAAAAGCCAGCGCCAAGAGCGAGATCGAACTCACGACCTTCCGTTAAATTCACTGCTGCTCTACCACTTGAGCTATCGTGACATCGATCCACTCGAACACCAACTTCCCATCTCAGCCCCACCGTTTGAATTTTCCCTCCGTTCTGCCATTTTTCAAAGAGGGAAGGTCTGAGCGGATGATCACGATAGCTCAAGTGGTAGGAGCAGGGGCGTATCTAGCCGAAAGTCGTGGGTTCGAATCCCGCTCTTAACACTGAATTTTTTTTTTTTTTTTTGGCTCAACCAATACAACATAATGATTACTTGATTGAAATAACATTAACGTTTTTATTTTGTTTTTACGATTTTATGCCTCCCGATATAATCTTAGTTCAGGGACGGATTGTAGGAAAATGACACCCAGACAAGTTAAAAAAGCAATTAATTCCACTAATTAAACAAACTATAGCAAAACACATTCAAATAAAAAAGGCCCAAAAATATATACATATGGAAAGCAATAACGAATAAAAACTTTGGTATTATTTTCTCAAAAGTTAAATGTGAATAAAAGCTCTTTTGTCCAATGTAAATGTAATCGATTTTGCTACTTTTGTTTGTATGTTTTTTAATATTTATTTCTATATAGTTATATATTCTAGATTTGACTATTACTTCAGCCTACGTACCGAACAATTTTAAGGGAAAAATTAAAAATAGTAAAATATCTTCTACTCTAGGTGGATAATGTGGAACTTTATTCCATTTGAAAGCTCGGGAAACAAATTCACAAACTCTGGTATGTGAAAAAAGCTCAGTGGAGAAAAATTTCAATTTAATAGATCAATTAAATTTAGATTACTTTGAATTTATCATTCGATAAACATTACATTTACAATGGTCTGATCGATTGATCCCTTCCATGCACACCAGCAAAACTTCAAAGACCTAAGGAATTGTATCAGGGTGCGAGGTAATGATTGATGTGGATTTAGCCTGTTGCACCCACCGAAGTACTTTCTGTTCATCGTTCACGTTTGGAACAGGCGAAATTCACAATATTTGTCCTGCCCCTATTGACGCAGGGGCAATCTATGAATTATTTGCATAAATAATTTGTTTAGCGTAGTTTTTCTTATACCAAATTACCAGCCTATTGTCTTTGTATTTTTAACTCAACGGTCGATTAAAAAAAAATTAAAAGGGCAAAGGCAAGAAGTTAAACATGATGATGAATGAGAAGCCTAAGGCTGAATTCGTACGAATAAAACGTTGCTTTGCCTGTTGCCACGCCTGCCTTAAAACCCTAAAATCGCCCTGTCCTATCCTTAATGTGTGTCAAGCAGTTTTGCCAATAGACATCCAGAAGGTTTTGCTATCGAAATTGAGCTTTATGAGGCTTTAAATAGACAAAACATAGCAAACAGTGTTCCAACG
The DNA here is from genome assembly GCA_039619505.1 of Cimex hemipterus. Taxonomy (NCBI): domain Eukaryota; kingdom Metazoa; phylum Arthropoda; class Insecta; order Hemiptera; family Cimicidae; genus Cimex; species Cimex hemipterus. Next base: position 25,714,198 of record CM077107.1, read on the forward strand.
CGTTAAGACTCCTACACATTCCATATGTGTAACATCTTAGAATACCTTGTTCCAGATAGCCGAACGCAAGGGTTGACCTGTTGCACCAACCAGAAAAATTTTATAACAGAAATATTTTTTGTTCATCATACATGTTTGGCACAGGCGAAATTCACAATAATTGCCCTGCCCATAACAGCGCCCCAGCTATGACCAATGAAGTATTTGAAGGTTTTTAGTTTGTGTGTACACATGATTACAGGCTTATTGCCTCTGTACTTTTAACTCAAGGGTCGATCGATTATGAAAAGTTTAAAAGCCCAAATTCGAATGAGAAGCCAAAGGAATAAAACGTTCCCTTGCCTGTTGACACGCCTTCCTTATAACCATAACGTCGGTTCTCCTACCCTTAATGTGTTACAAGCTGTTTTGCCAATAAAAAATCGAAAAGGTTTTGCTATTGAGCTTTATGGAGCATTAAATATCAAATATGGACAAAATAAACGCGTCAACACTCGTACATGTTGCATTCGTGTCAAATTTTAGAAGTTTGTTCCAAATAACTCGAGTTTGCGACCAAAAAAAAAAAAGTAGTCATCGTCTTACCTCACCTCGCTTATTATCCAAACGTCACGCTATCTAACTCTGGTCCATGAAATATTTCAACTATTTTTCCCAACTGAGATTTATAATTGCAGCAATTCGTATTATAAAACAAAAATATACAAATAATTGATTAAATAGAAAAGGCAGTGTCGCAATGAATCAACTGAAAATGGCTGCGTTTGTTACAGATGCGCAGAATAAGAATGAAAGCGATCTTGTCTCGGCCTGCGCCAATATGACACCACAAGAATAACACCACACTTTATGCTCTGAATATGACCTGAGGAAAAAAGTAAAGGTCGGAACGTCCAAAAAAAAGAAAAAAAAAAGGTTTTCGTAAAATACCACAGTCTTGACCGCTCCTCACGAATCCTACAAAAAATATTACAAAGTAAGGTACTCGTCGAGGTTTATACGATGGTGAAGATATAAGAGAAAATTTAAAAACAAATCCGATACAAATATAAATAAAAATTCGAACAAAATCAACTTAAAATGGCGTTTGTTCCAGATGCGTAGAATGAGAATGAAACGAATCCTTGTCTCGACCTGCTTATGTACCTATCGTTAGGCCATTCCAGTATTTCCGGTCAAAGGCGTGTTTTGAAAAGACAGCACTTTTAAAGTTATGAAAATGAGGAATAACGATTTTTTTCCGCACTGTCATCAATTTCAATCGATGGATGAAAACTGGCAAAAAAAATAAAGCTTATTCAATCCGGCATTACATTCGGCTCAAGATAAATTTATTTAAACGTCAATTTAAAATGTTCGAGCAAACCCGGAACTTTATTTAAAACCAGATGACATGTAGATCAGATATCTCGTAAGAACGATTTTAATCAATTTACTAGCAAGAATTTTTATTGATGTCGTCACCAATATGTTGGTTGTTTTATTTAGTATATTAGCATATTATGCATATTAGCCAAGCTAGGATTATGCTAATGCGTATTGGTATGGTGGGGGAGGGTATCGTGGAAAAGGGACCAGAGGTGACGGTCGGAATCGAACCCACGACCGCGGGGTTTACGAGCACACTGTCTATGTAGTTAATGAGCTAAATAAACAATTCTCACTAAAGTATAAAAATTCTTTCTCGTACAAAGCTTACAAATTTGTGATAATTTATTATATTGAAGATATATTTAAACAAAACTTAATATGAAAATATACAATAAACTGGCACTCTCAACACGACACGCAAGAATGGCACACTTACGCAGACGAATTCAGTTTTTTCCACATCCTCCATGTATTTGTTAAATTTAAACTATTTGTAAATCCCAGGCCCTGAAGATGATCTCAATAAAGATCGAAACGTCGGTACGATAAAGAAAATGATTTCCTGAAACCTACACCACAACAGATCGCACCTCACGATTTCTGAATAATTAGTTTATAATAAAGTTAATAAATTATTACTTTATACTATGTCTGTGTAAAATTATTTTTCTATTTTTTATGATATAAAATATTTTATTTACTGCCTTCAATAGTTTGCTAGGCTTAACGCAAATTCAAGTCATTTGGGCTTAGTTATATTTTGCCCTCCTTAAAATGTACCTCAGATGATGGCACTAGAACGACTAATTCTAATCTGGCTTTTTTTTTAATTCCATCATTAAAGAATAAAAGATAAATGGAATTAAATCTGAATCAAAATTTTGTTAATTTTGTTTTTATCCATGGAGTAAAGACTGTTAAAAAGCAATCGAAGTTAGAATCTCCCTTCATTATACATTTTATTTATTTAAATTTTAAATTGGAAGAATCAAGTTTGGTTAATCATAGGAGGAGATAAATGAATGGGTCAACATATTTAAAACTACTCAGGACATAATGGCAGTATCGTCTTGTCAACAGTGGTTTCCAGATGTTTCAAGGCTAGGTACAAAATGACACGTTTCTACTTTCTGATTACGGCCAATTTTCAAAACTCTATAGCGCAAACAATTTTTTTTTTTCACGTATGTTCCAACTTATCTAATCCCGTCGGTGTAATAATGGGAAAATTATAAAGATTTACAAGCATGAATCGTATTCATTAGTGGTCGGACTTCTTGCTTTTTGGCATATCAAAAATAAAACTATTCCGGGGTGGAAGGGGATATGTTTCTGTTTTATCTGACTTTGTAAAGACTTTCAATCTTCAATAAAAAACGATATGTAAAAACGATGAGTTTTGCAGTATTATGCGACACATTGGAATCCGTATCATAAAAATAAATTCATGAAAAGTTGAACTAGTCCACGAATCTAGGATTGCTATACAAATGTCAATTAGATTACAAAAAAATGCAATTTAAATTTTTCTTTTGCAGTTCTTTCCTTTCACAGGGAAGTCGGAGAAAACTCCTCAATATAACACTAATATTCTTTCTATGTAAGGTCTTGGTTAAGTTAAAAAAGTCGGTGTGACGAGCGGGATTCGAACCCACGGCCTTTCGATCGTGATTTCGGTCCTCTCGGACACCAACTCTCCATCCCGACCTTCAATCGTTCTACATCCCATCTTTTTGCTATTTTAAAACGTAAATGAATTAATAATACAAATAATTCAACACCCTGTGAATATTTTGTCGGATAAAATTTAAGTGCATGCATCAGAAACGTTGCTTAAATATTGCAATTGGCAAAATCATTGAAAGTTCAACAATAAAATGTAACACGACCGCGAGTCGTTCGTGAAAAATCACGTGTTGCAATTTCGGTAAAAACAGCGTAAAATCTCCTGATGTTAAAACTCATATTAGACCATCTACAAATAGGTCAACCGCAAAAGAAATATGCAGACACCCTCACAAGTAAAAACGTGAACTCCCAACACGTTTACAGGTGTGCACAAACAACGATTACAGCAAAAAACTAACATATCATTACGATTGACAATTTTTGCAAAAATGAATAAGTAAAACGTGCAGACATCTACTGAAAAAAAGTTTGTTTTTTGGTGGTCCCCTATCCTATCGTACTACTCGCATAAGAACGAACTAAATTTTATAATTTTTGGATAATAGAGATAGGGATAGGGATAAAAGAGGCGGCAACGAACCTACTGTACCTCGACGTGAACAGATCTGAGAGATAGAGATTGTGCTCCCCTTTTATTTAAAGCTCCATAGCTTTGCCAGCGGTTCCTTGGTGTAGGATCTTGCTTGTGTTTTTTCTTGCCCTAGTTGGAAGAGCCTGCACTTACATAGACCTTCATAGATGCATAAAATGTGTTCTGCGGTCTCCTCCTCTTCCTGGCAGTATCTGTACAGTGTCTCTCCTATCCGGTGCTTGTCTTTTTAAGTAACAGTGCTCTGTATAGACTTAAAACTACGGTGACAATGGGTGGTAGAATGGAAAGGGGGGGCGTGCAGCCTGAAATGGTCAGCCTTGAGGGCGTGACAATCTCTCGAAAGCACAAACTGGGTTCGTGTCGGCCTCTGGGTCGGCAGGGGGGACGGCTGGTGCTTTATCAGAAGCACACGATAAGTTAGGGAATCAGATCCTGTTTGCATGGGCAGGGAAGGTTGCATTACCATCTGAACTACAGGGTAGCAGAAAATGTTCCAAGTCCATACCTGCTACATGGGAATGAACTCGTAGAGGCTTAGTGGCGATGCTCCTAGGGGCAACTTAGAGAAGAGGCTGTTTTTCCTATCCTCCGCTCAAGCACTTGCATATGGCCTTCGTTAGAACTCCGGCTCACGTGATACGAAGACTCGGACCTTCGAAGCGTAAGGTGTTGGAGACGCTCAAACTACGCTAACAGAGTCCCTCGAATGCGTGAATAGTGGCTAATAAGAACAGATAGTGGTCGGTTGTGCCTTCATGGGCTTCCTTTACAGAAGGCAGTCTCCTCTACGGGATGGTTAGAAATTCCACATTAAATAAAACCGCGGATGGAGAGGATCCAGAAGTTCTTACTCTGGACGAGCTCCAATACTTTGGGAGATAGAGTGCGTGGAGGAACAGGAGGATGCATTTCAGCGACCTTGAGTAGCTCTTTCCGCACGGTGCACAAGACCCGACCACTCGGAATGGGGAAGCGAGGAGCCTCTCCACCAACGCTTGTGACACGTTCAGTCGTGATCGGAGGTGTGTCATCTCTCACTTTGTGAATTAAAACATCGGGTAAAGCCATGAGCTAGGTACGGATGGTAAAGTTCTACATTGTCATTGTATAGACGACCGAGTATTTGGGAACGACTGCCCTGTCAGGAGACCAACCGGAATTCTGGTCCGGCGGTTGCCTTCCAGCAATTCTGTTGTAAGTTTTACGGATGGTCCTTCTGTGAATCTATTCGCGCTCCTTGGAGTAACATGAAGAATTTTAAGACGTATCCTTTTACTGTGTCAGGATGCAAAGCCACAGTAGTCTTCAAGGCCCAGAGAGTCTATATTGGCTCCCTTTTTGGCAAACATGTCAACCTTTTCGTTGTCTCTATGCATCGAGTGCCCAGAGGCTCATGCCAGGGAATGGTCAGTGGTGTTGCTGACTTCCGCCAATTCCAACACTCTTTACCGTCGCTTCGCACAAGGCTACGACACTAAGTGATTCCCTATCAGAGAAAATGGAGAAAATCTTCTGGGAATGTATTCCTAGCCTTTTTATTTCTCTGGCGTATTGTTCAATCGTTATGATTTCTGACTGGAAAACTGTAGTATATTTGCCTAGGTTTACGGTCAGTTCTGTCTTGGGGTCATCGCGCAGATCCCCAACTCCCCGTATCCCTTTTCTTTGAGCCGTCTTTTGAACAATAATATATACGCAAAATATTTTTTTAGAAGGGGGAAAATGCAGATATCTAGTGATAGAATAATTTATGTTCTTTTTAGAATAATTTTATTATTTTGTATGCAGAAAAGTATTAACTTTTGAGAATACTAAAGAATTCCTGTTTTAACTTACGACGTGATCAATATTTATTTTCTGAAGTATTTTATTTTGAAAAAAAAAAAATAGTATTCTTTGAAATATACCATCTGATATTAAACGACACAATATACTTTCTAATAAAAGAAATAATGCTAATTTTAAACCTAATCTTTAAACTTCTAGTCTGATAAGATATTAATTTTGATGATAAAAAAGTTGCTTTAAAGAAGCACTACCACAAAGAAACAAATTAAGAAAACACAGCCAAGCAGATGGCCAGGAAATGGAATCGAAACCAGTCTCGTAAATTCACAATTGCCGGTTTTCAAATCGCTGACGTTTCAATTTAAAACCGGTAGAAATCAGAAAATCCACGCGTAAACTTTTACGTAACAACTAACATTAATTTGCATAAAAATATAAAGAGATTTGGTGAAATTATGTTAATTAATGGTAATTAATATGAGAATTGTGTGTGTTTTTATCTGTAAAACCTCGAGCTCCCGGTTAAAAAAAAAATCATACATTTGTGACAATTTTCTGTCGGAATTAGTCAATTCTATTTGCATCCGGGAACATGGATATTTTAAACGTTGTGCAAGAACAGATTACGAGATCGACCAACTCTAGAATGTGTTGTACAATGTGAGATTTAACGAACCAAAAATAGAAGTGACAAACAGAAAAATATATTTTTTTTTTCATTTTTGAATTGTAACGGCCAAAATGAAGGTAAAAACAGACGAACTGCTACTTTTTGTCTTTCTCGTCGAGTAGAAGCAATAAAATCCACTACTCTTGAGGAGCTTTATCTCGTACAATAAATCATGTTCAAAATTAAACAAAAATTAAAACCAATAGAAAATCGAACTTTTGTTAAAACCTGCCATAAATAATAATATAATAAACATTAAGTACTTTTAATGGCTTCTTGAACTTCTTTAACATTTCAGATATTTTCTAATAAAAATAATTAAATAAATTTTGTTATTAGCTTTACATATTATAATAAAAAAAATTACTCCTAAAATCTTTGTTATGTAAGGTTTTGATTGAAATGAAAAAGCTAGTGCACGAGCGGGATTCGAACCAACAACCTTTGGCTCAATAGTATACTGGCTCCGTCAGAGGAGAATCAAGATGAACGAAATAAAAAAAAAACAAACATAATATTTACCCCAAACAAGAAAACGCTCCCGCCAGTATAACCCAACAACGTTCTCATCCCAATTGCGAACCATGTACTCTCGGACTCGACCTGGGCAAACGACTGACGTGAAACCCCCGTACTCGACTTAAGCGCACGGACTAACATACGATTTTTCATGCTTAAACGACTACTCGACACACGATCAAAACTCTCACTGACAAACATGCGGACTTGAACTTTACGGGACTGCTAAGCGTTCCAACCTCAATCGAATGCAATCCCTTCAATCAAAAATTTTCAAAACAATAGTCAACGCCGCTTTCTATGTATCCAATCACACCATCCATACTGACCTAAATGTCCCTCTTGTTACCCAATCCCGCGACAAAACGTTCTATTCCAAACTACCCCATCATCGCAACCATTTCGACAAAAACCTGTCATCCGCTTCCATTGTATAATATTCCCAACCAACAGAAGACAAGCGTCGGTGGCCCTGCGACAACCTTAACTCTTGACATCGGTCTCCTAGGACGGAGTTCATCTTGCTCTTCCAGTGATGGTCGCTGCTCAAACTTTCTTGCTTCTGTTAATATGTTTATATGTAAATATTTTACGTTTTACTTGTTGCGTCGAAGAATGCAGATGTAAAAACCAAATTAAAAGTTTAAAAAAAACTCGCAATAAAAACCAAATTCAATGTTAACCCTTACCAAGTTTTATTCAGAAATCGTGAGATGCGGTCCGGTGTGACGTAGCCTTCAGAGAAAATTTTCTTTATCGTGACAACGTTTCGATCTTTATTGCGATCATCATCAGGGCTCGAAGTGTCTGTCTTCTGTGTAATTGTGCCATTCTTGGGTGTCGTGTTGAAAGTGCAGAAGCAAACACATTGGGCCCTGAAGATGATCTCAATAAAGATCGAAACGTTGGCACGATAAAGAAAATGTTTCTCTGAAGCCTATGTCACACCGGACCGCATCTCACGATTTCTGAATAATTATCGATTAATAGTCACTAACCACCATACATTTTTACTTAACAAGTTTATTTAATCAACATTTCCTAAATAAATTGCTTCCTTGCACTAGATCAGACTTGGAGCAAACCGGCATGATGAAAGTGGGAGTTGTTATAATAATTGTATATTTGATTGAATTCTACTCCAGAATTTTTGCACATATCTATAAAACTTGCTATGAATAAGCATAGATTTTTATATTATAATAGTTCCATTTGCACTGTATTGTAATAACACAATAATTTTAGACAATTTTCAAATAAATTGAGCAAAAGTGGCGAGACATTAATAGTTGATAATTTGAGAAATTTTAATACTTAAAACACAAGAATACATTCGAAAAGTTGTATAAAAATTATGTTTTACATATCTCAACAAAAATAATAACTGGATGAGCGATATTTATACGCTGGGATATTATTATATAAAAATCTTTTGTATTTGTTAGAAGAGAGGGAATATCAAAAAGATAATTACAAATAGTTCGCTTGGAAAAACCCACACGCTTTTATAGGGAGAACAGAAAGGTTTGTTTTGTTTTTTAAATATTTTTTTTTTCAAAATTTCAAAACCTTGAGTCAGGAGGCGATTTCCCTGGATATTCACATTGGAACGTGACGACCTTCCCCGTCCGAGAGTTCGAATCCGGCCGACGACCAGCCCCTAAACGTTCTCCGGTTGCCCACTCTTTCCGATTCCTTGGCCTACTTCTTCTTCTCCCACCCAGCATTCCACTTTTACGTGTCCCCTTATCGTTCTTCTCATTGTCCCTTTGAACCAGGCAATTACCACCGTTTGCCACTTCTATTAGGGGTCGCCCGACCGGCAGAACGGGACGTTTTCCACGTCCCATCACGTCCAGAGGAAAGACAACTACAACCGTTGCGAACAAGTGCAACATGAAACAATTTCAGCAGTTTCACGACTCGATTGTCTGCCTGCCCACTCTTCCTATTGTACTGTCAACAATGATTGAAAAAATAATAAAATTTAATTAAACTAGTTATACGTAGCTCAGCTCCATGAACGTAATTCCCCAGTGGTCAAATTTTAGCCGTGCACTAAAATTATCTATAAGATAATCTTTAACCTTCTTTAATGTTGTAAATGTATATTTACCGATATTATTGTTGAAATTTATGATATCGGTATTGACTCTACTGTGTATAAGATGACTGATTAGATCGAATTAATTAAGGTTTTAAGTTGTGCTAAAAAGTCAGTGTAACGAGTCGGATTCGAACCCACGATCTTCCGCTAGAAACGCCGCTAGGCTACCACTTGAGCTGTCGTGACTTGATCGACTCGAGCACTAACTTCCCATCTCAAACCCCACCCAAATTCGAAAAGCCAATTCAGACGCAGATAGCTCAATGGCTCGATAGAATATGGGTGTTTTAAAAGGCCTGATCATCTGGAATATAATGATGATGCAGCTAAAAGAAAAGTGTTAAAAATTCTTGCTCAACGTCGCAACGTTTTACGAAAGATTGCTAAAAATAATGCACAGGGATTGGTTAGAAATGAAAATTATTTTTGTTAGAAATTTTGCTGATTTCGAGGAGGAAAGTTCTGCGAGAGCCTGCGGACCCTGATCTGAGACGATCACACCGCGGTTTTGTTATGCTCAACCGAAGTTATCGACGTTTTTTTAGACCTCCGCCGAATAATTGAAAGCCTTACAGCACATTTCCTCTGTGTCGGTGTTTTTTTTCTAATCTCACTTTGTAACCGCACGTTTTACGATTTAGCTCTTAACCCTCTCCCCCGAAAGCGTCAAGTAATATTCGTCGAAAAGAGCCTTAGGCAGTACGGCAAACTTATCGATCCGGTCGGCAAATTAGTCAGAATTAGACAAGCGAGGTGGTACGGTGGAAATTCCGATTCGCGAAATGATATAATCACGAGTGGCATTGTCCTGGAGCTGCGGCCCTTACGGACATCCGAGAAAATCCTAAATATGAAGCAACCTCGGGAACCGTTTAAACAGATATTGATCGAGGAGCTTTAAGGCTACTATTGCTTTTCCAATAAGTCCTGGAACCCTCCCCGGTTTCCCGGCCGACGACTAAGAACATTTATTCTTTCACAGACACGGTTTTATATTAAAAAATAAATACAACTATAAATAGGGAATAACATTAAATAACTATCAACAAAAATATAAATATGACATAAGTACAACAAAATTCAACTGTTATGTCGCATCAAATCAAAGTCTAACCAAAAAAAAAGTCACGCCTAAGAAAAAGTAAGATCCATGTTGTCCGTGACAGCAGTTGCACCTTTATTACCAATAAACTTATCTTTTTCAGACACCATGACATGGAAAATATAGCAAAAATAAATGCATAATATTTAGTCTTCTATTGAACAAATTACTTCTCTCAATTAATTAATTTTTTTATGTAAGGTTTAGGTTGAAATAAAAAAGCTAGTGTCACGAGTGGGAATCGAACCCTCGATCTTCGGCTCAATACACCGCTGCTCTACCACCAGAGCTATCATGACTTCGATTCCCTCGGGCATCAACTCCCCATCTCATCCTACAACCTTTAATTTTTGGCAAAAAGGAGGGAAAATTCGAAAGGATGAGATGTAATAAAAGTAAATCCAAAATATTTAGTGATCTATTGACCAAATTAATTCTTTCAATTAATTAATATCTGTGTAAGGTATTGGTTAAAATGAAAAAACTAGTGTCACCAGCCGTATTCGAACCCATGATGAGCAAAAACGAGGGAAAATTCGAAATTTGTAGGTTGGGATGGTCAGTTGGTGTCCGAAAGGATCGAAGTCACGATAGCGCAAGTGATAGAGCAGCGGCGTCATCCTAAGGTCGTGGGTTCGAATCCTGCTCGTGGCACAAGCTTTTTTATTCCTACCAAAACCTTAGATAAAAGATTAGTAAAGGTGATATTTATCTGATTTTCTACCATAATATGAAATCACCTGTTATTCAGTTTTTTTTAAGAAATGCACCAATTCAACCGGGTCAATATAAAAAAGCTGGCATCATACAGAAAACATGTTAATATAATGCCTCATATAAACGTTTATAAATGTTTTCAATTTCAAACTTTAAGAGCCCCGAAAATGTGAGAACTGCAAATATAGGCTAGAACCAAAATAGTAAACAATTTTTACCTTAAACAATATTATCCTAGTTTGGTCATTTTAACTTCCTCTCCTCAAAGTTTTGGTCAGCCAAACCAAACGACTACAGTTGAAATGAGGACAGTTGAGGAAAAACCAGACCAAAACAATCGGAAACGATCAAACTACTGGTCCATCAACCCGCTTACCACCGAAAGGAACCTTCATAATAATGCTGTAAGTTTTTTTTTACGAGGGTTCGCAACAGCAGAGGTCGTATAAACCCTCGGAATGCCGGTGTTTTTGAAAAAAAGCCCATTTTTAAGTATGCACTCGAACCCGGGACCTTTACCTTATGAGCGCCGTGTCAAAGATTAAACCTTGCGGCCACCGACACCCCCCCCCCAACGCTCATTTGTATACGACAGTCAATGATATAGGTCAACAAGTGGAAAAACCCCGCGCAAAACAATTTGTAAATATAAATGCTATAAAATGTGTATCATTATAGTATATATTAATTTTTATATAAAGTAGGTCGAAATGAAAAATTGTGTGACGAGCTGGACTCGAACCCACGACCTACGGTTTTATACCTGAAGTGGTTGAGCACCGGGCTATAAAGCCGGAGGTCGTGGGTTCGATTCCCGCTCGTGACTCTAATTTTCCATCTCTTTGCTTAAATATACTATTAACCGGTTAACACAACTATTAAGAATAAATCATAGTTTTCAATTGCTATAAAATGAGTCTGAATGGATCAGTAATAATAAATAGAACACCAGTTGATCAATTGTTATTTATTCACTTACACAAAATGAACTTCGGTAATAAAGCGAGCCTCGGCGGACTATTTATATCAAATTCAAGTTTAACTCTCAAAATTCGGGAACTCGCGCTTGCGTTACTAACTTTAATATGTAATTAATCACACAGCAGTAATCAAACTTACAAAAGGTCAACGAGCTTAAATGGACCAATTATGGTAACTGCGAATAGAAATAAATCTACTGATTTCGTAAAATGTGACAGCTACACGAAGTCTGAAACATAAAAACTATCATCGTGTTGAATACTTTTTTGGCGAGGATTTGCAGATGAAACGTAATAAAACCAATTTTACTTCGGCCTAAACAGAAACATTCGACCGTCATCATGAATCATGACTAATGAAGACATCGAAATTAAACGTACAGTAGAAAATCATTCTAATCCACTTGATCCGTACCATAAATCAACGTTATTTTATACATATTTGAATCAAATTACAATTTAAATAATAGTTTTCTTCTGCATTCCCTTTACTAATACGAAAGCTTAGCAGAAAATTTACAGCAAGTCTAGGCAGATGATCGTTAAATTGGTATGATATTAAATCCATTATAATGGTCGGTCTGACCAAATAACTTATAATCAATTAATCACTCACAAGAGGTATAGCTAACCTAAAATAGAATGTTTGGATGTTAGGGGGTGAAATTACCTTAGCCGTTAAAACGCCCTTAAAAATTAATAATTAATTTTTATGTAAGGTATTGATTGAATTGAAAAATTTAGTGGCACGAGCGGGGTTCGAACCCACTCATAACAACAGCTCCAGTGGTTAGAGCAGAGACGTATTGAGCCGAAGGTCGTGGGTTCGAATCCCGCTCGTGACACTTTTTCATTTCAACCAATGACGTATTGTTTAAAGATTGATTAATTGAAAGAAGTTATTTGGCTAATCGGATAACAAAATATAATGGATTTAATAAGTAAAATAAAGTATCACTTCACTGTCCTCTGCCATTTCATTTGTCGCCGAGAATCGAATAGATTACACATTTGAAAATTGGCAAAAAGGAGGGAAAATTCAAAAAGGTGGGGTTGAGATGGGAAGTTTGTGTCCGAGTGGATCGAGGCCACGATCGCTTAAGTGGTAGAGCAGCGGCGTGTCAAGCCGCAGGTCGTGGGTTCGAATCTCACTTGTGATACTAAATTTTTCATTTCAACCAATACCTTACATAAAGTTTTACAAGTTGTGTTCATATGTCATTTAGGCTATACTACCACAAATAGAAACTATTCGGTTACTTAATAATTTAGTAATTATAAGGACTAAAATGTTTTAAAATATGTTCGTGTTATTTTTAAGAAGGGTTAAGAATCAGGTTCATTTTTGACTTACAGCAAGGTTGGGTGGACATATGACGGTTATTTACAAAAGAATCAATTTTTGGCTTGCATTTTCTTTCTGAGTCGCCATTATCACTCAATGCCTATCTTGCCTCTCTGAAATTAAAGAGCGAGAATAGAAGGACCAATCGACTAAAATTACCAACCCATCCGATAAAGAAACACCCCTCCTTTTCGTTAAAAAAGAAACTCCTCATAATGCCCATTGTCCCTCCCCTTCGACAGGAAACGTTTCGCCGAGAATTAAACCGACATTGAATAACATCGGCTCTTATCAGTTTTTTAACGAGGGGAGCAATTTATGCTGAGGGTACGCCGCGGCACAGAAGTCACGTAACAGGTGTGTTGCGGCGGCCTTTCCGAAGATAATAGGTCCCATGCTTTCAGCAAGAGTAGTACAGCACACTACTTCCGTGTCGTGTTTATTGACAAAAAGTGAGATGGGAGATGTAAAATTTTACACTTCCAGCCCTGCCTCCCAGTGTTAAACAAACGACCCTGTATACATGACAAAAAAAGCTCAACGTTAGTACAATTCTACCGCTTTTTTGTATGGTTGATGTATACACGCAATTTATATTAGTAAATAACGAAATTTTTTAAAGCTTACGCTTAGCTCAGTTGTTTCTGACGATCTTGGCCCGCGTATTCTCGCTCTTTGCCATCGGCGTTGCTTGACCTTCTTTTCCGATTATGCTAAAGCTTCACTAGCTTCTTAACAATAAGAGGAAAACTATAATTATGCCAACGGGTTTCAGCCTTAGGTCTAGTTTATGTAAACGGAACGCATACATATTTCAACTGTAGCTAGATTAGGACCAATGAGTGTGTCAAGACCAAATTCTTCTGAAGAACATCGATTCGCAGACAACCCTAATTTCGAACGGTTCAGGTTTAAGTAAATGCATTGCACATTTCAGTAGCACTTTAGAAGTCTAGTCACAATGAAGCTTTATCTTTGAATTATCCGAAAAAATTTGTGAACATTAGTCATTCAATTAATTAATGTTTTTAGTTGAGATAAAAAGTGTCACGAGTGGGATTCGAACCCACGACCTTGGGCTTGACACACCACGCCGTTACTCTATCACTTGATCTACCCCAACTCTTCATCTCAAATTACAACTTTTAAAATTTTACCTCCTTTTTGCCATTTTCCAAATGTCGTAAAATCAGGATTCGATTATCGGTGACAAATGAAACGACCAAGGAGAACTTTAGTGAAGTATACTTCATTTTAATTCATTAAAATCACTATTTTTCGTGGTCCGCTTGACCAATTAATATCATTCACTTAATTATGGATTTTAGTTGAGATAAAAAAGTCAGTGTTATGGGCGGGATTCGAACCGATACGCCGCTGCTCTACCACTTGAGCCATCGTGACATCGATCCACTCGAGCACTAACTCCCATCTCAACCCCACTTTTTGATATTCCCTACTTTTGCCATTTTTCGACAATTTCAAAATTCATTATTTTTCGACTTTATCTCAACAAAAAACCATAATTAGATATTAATTGGTCAAGCGGGCCACGAAAAATAGTGAATTGGTTACAATTTTATATTAAAGATCGGGAATAAGGCCTATTTGTCTTTCCTAATAGGGAAGAAAACAGTAACAAACACCTTGATAAACCATTTCAGGAACGTACAAGGAACTATAATCAATTATTACAAAAACAGACATTTTTGTAGAATTTCACACAACTCCAATATGACACGACAAGAATAACACCACACTTTATGCTATGAATATGACCCGAATAAAGGTCGAAACGACGGCAAAAAAAATGGTTTTCTAAACTAACGCAGTCTTGACCGCTCCTCACGAATCCAACAAAAAATATTACAAAGTAAGGTACTCTTCGAGGTTTATATGATGGTGAAGATATAAGAGAATATTTAAGAACAAATCCGATACAAATATAAATAAAAATTCGAACAAAATTAACTGAAAATTGCGTTTGTTCCAGATGCGCAGAATAAGAATGAAGCCAATCGTGTCTCGACCTGCTTATGTACCTATCGTTAGACCATTCTAGTATTTCCGGTCAAAGGTGTATTTTGAAGAACGGCTTTTTAAAGTTAAGAAAACGAGAAATAACGATGAGAAAAACTTTTCGCACTGTCATCAATTTCAATCGATGGCTGAAAATGATGAAAAATAAAGCCTATTCAATCCGGCATTACGTTCAGCTCAAGATAAAATTATTTAAACGTCAATTTAAAATGTTCGAGCAAACCCGGAACTTTAT
>CM077107.1:25735762-25755556 GCA_039619505.1 Cimex hemipterus
AAAAAAAAAAAAAGACGAGAATAAATTAACTAACTGACAGATCGTTTTTTAAAGAAAATTTGGTCAAACCTATGAAAAAAGTTGAAAACATTTTGTAATAATTTTTAAAATAACTTCTGTCATTGACGCATGTGTCAAAACATGAGTGATTTGTTGAAATTTGGATGAAATTATTAAATTAATTAAACATTTTGAATCAATTATTAAACAACTTTGTGTATTATTCAGTGTTGCGAGGGTAGTATAATTATTTCTTTCTTTGTAAAAAAAAATAGAACGAGGATAAATTAACTGTACGACAAATCGTTTTTCATCGAGAATTTGGTCAAATCTACGAACAAAACTTGAAAACGTTTTGTAATAATTAAAATAATTTTTACCATTGCTGCATGTGGCAAAACGTGGGCTATTTGTCGTCATTGAGCCGAGAGCTTAACAAAGTATTCATAACGGGTTGATAAGGGCTTCCTTTGTCCTGGAATGGCTCTAAAAATAATTGTTTAAAATCGACGACAGTGACAGTTTTCGGCTCTCTACGATAAGCGAGGGCGAAAATTGCGTTTTATCCTCTGTGTTTCGAGCCTGCCGTTTGTTCTCCGCCCACGTTACACAATCAATAATGTAGCGGTATAAAATCGTTATTAAAACCCGCAACCGAGCAAAATGTTACACGGTTTACAGCCGTATCTACAGGACGTTTTTTTTTGGGGGGGATGAAATAAACATATAAAAATTATTATAGATTTTATTATATCCTCCTTTTAATCCTTCTTTACCCAAAGTTTGTTTTACCTACAAAGATTAATAAATATCTATTTAAAATTGAAAGTATATTTCAAATTTTCATTATTCAAATTGCTTTTAAAAGCCAAAAGCCAACTCAAGGTAGTGTAGAATAAGTAAATTACCACTTTAAGGTTTAAAAACGATTCAAACTAATCAATACAAAAGGGCAATTAATTCCTTTGCGGTTATTTGCCAATAATAGGGTTAGTTCCGTAAACATAAAAGTAATATTACCATCTTCCCACCCTCACACGCCCACAAACATACTCAGACGGACGCACAAATATGTTCGTGGATTGGAAGTGTTGTCCAGTTATTAACCTCAGTATAGACCTCGTTTCGTCAGACCTTGGTATAATTTTGCTTTGTACCATTTCCGAAGCAAGATTGATACTGCCAAATATAAAATTTACAGCAAGGAATCGACTATATTGTTGACAACTAAAAAAAGACACGAGTATGTGCAAGTGTGTGTCTGTCCTGTCATAGGATGACGTATGAAATTGTGGTAAATATTATAAAATCACCATAATATACAGCAGACTGTCACGAGAAAGACACATTTTTTCATTTATCAGTGTTAAAATTAAAATCAATATTCCGAAAACAACATGTTGAACTATTGACCTCTAACTTTTCGGGAAGATTGCTCCAAAATGGACAAGTTGAATAGTGTGATTTGTTCGAGGTCAAGGCTGCTGTTCCACAACGCAACCTCCTAAGCCCCGTTGTGTGCTTGCTTTACACAAGTGACGTACCACAGATGGTAAACATCGAAACATTCTCGGTGAGCGAAGGCATATGAACCGATTGGAAATAGAATTCAGCCGCATCCATGATTCGACTGATATTTGAAAGATCAAACTAAAAGTCCATACATGTTTACAAATGGAAAATTAGTTGACAGGACAATGTTCTTCTAAACTAGTACCGTTCCAGAATTCCCGTCCCAGAATTGAAACATTGAAACAAAGAACAAAAATAAAAGGAAATTGAGTTCAAATACCGACGTTTTTACTAGTTGGGAAATGAAATCCCGACTGAAAATACGAAATAAAATCGCGATTTCCAATCATATATTAAAAACCTACTTGGTTGAAGGTTTAGTACACTCTAGAGATGTGCCAAATGAAGTTTCTTGATACTGAGCTATGAATGTACAGTTACTTGAACATTTTAGAGAGATAACGCAGTGTTTTATTAGCACTATCTACGCCTACAAAGCCATTCGAGTCACGAGGCCAGCAGCTTGCAATAGTACATTGTAAAAAGGCAGAAAAAGGACTAAACGGTTTGAGTGACAGACTTTACAGAATAAGGGATTGGCCTCCGGCTATTAAACTTTGACACAAATGAGTGGACTTAATGTACTATCTATTAATTAATCTTTATGTAAGGTATTGGCTGAAATGAAAAAGTGTCACGAGCGGGATTCGAACACACGACCTTCGGCGAAATACGCCGCTGCTCTACCGCTTGAGCTATCGTGACATCGATCCACTCGGACACCAACATCCCACCTCAACCTTTCATTCAACAAACACCTCACATAAAAGATAAATTAATTGAAAGAAGTGATTTGGTCAATCGGACCATGAAATATAACGGATTTAATATTAATAGATTTGTTCTATCAACTCATTAGTGATTTATGACTGACCACGGATCCTTAACTCTGATGGAACGCATTATTCCCTTCCCGGACTACTACAGTTTAGGTCGGAAACATCGAAACGTTTGAAAATGGAAACGGACTTTTTTTTTATTATAATATTTGTGCATTGTGCCTACTATTTTGTGATGGATACGGATTTGGAAGACCCGAGCGGTTTTGCCTAGAATCAAGGCTTGAAGATGTGTAAAATTATTTTGTCGAATTAGCGAGGAGTGATCAGGAATAGAGTATTGTACATAAACACATTTTTTACTGCTGACGTTTCGACTTTTATTCGGATCATCTTCAGGGCCTAGGTGTATTACAAAGCATTTGTTGATTAGGAAAATGGCCAAAAACAAATTTCCGATCAACCTATTTTGTAATTCACCCAGGGCCTGTAGGTGTCCCTAATAAAGGTGGAAACATCGGAAAAAAAGAAAAAGGTGTTTATCGAAAATACTTCATTGCTTATCGCTCTTTAATGCTTCAACGATTTATTGAACAACCGTCAAATAACACACGTTTGAAAAACTACTAAAAATCATATCGACTGTTCCTCCCTTTCAGAATTTATCTACGTTTTGCAGCACCTATAAAAAATATAAATAGAATTGTAAGAAATAGAAATGATATTATTGAATATCGTTCAACTAAATATATAGATCCGTTTAAGGAATGATGAACATGTTAAAAAAATGGAACTATAAACAAATTACCGACGCCGATTATGCAAGAAAACAGAAACGACAGAACATGTCCTGGGAAGAAGGAAAGTCATTGTGCAATGGATACCTTAATTCACCCAAGAGAAAAATTAGGTTCATTATCAAGGAAACGAAAATCTTCTAGGAAAATCATCAGGAAATGTCGGACAGAATGGACTTCAAATCCTATTGGAGCAATTCAAACGGGCCCAAATTGGAAAAAAAATCCAGATATGTGATATTTCTCCGTGTGGTCTGAAGGGTGATGAGCATGTAATTTGATCGTTAACATCATTTTTTTGTTTAGGCATCGTCTTTAAAAAATCCCTTTGGTGGTGGACGCTCCTTGCTGAAGACGGCGAAATGCCGAAACGCGTCCTACAGACCAAAATTATCGTATATGTAATTTGGTTAACGACCAGATTACATATTAGGCAAATTGTTAAATTTCACGTGTCACCCAAGGTTAAAAAAATCTGATAGTTGTTATCAGAGACTTTGGTCGTGTGAATACTACTTTTCCAAAGGAGGAGGGGGGGGGGCGTTTCGCCTCGCCTCCAGGCCAAAATCGGATCCAGCCCCGTAACGGGATACAATATTTTTAGTCGGCTTTCGAGAGGGTTCGACTTTGGCCGCGGGCGAGTTAAACCCGGATCGGAGTTAAAATAAGAGGGGTGTTAACTTCGAACGAGTCCGGGCAGAGATCCCGAACGACCCGGGTAAAAATAGGATGCTGGCAACCCCCGCCGACACCCCGAGGGTGAGCCCACTATTCACAAATTACGCGGAGGAGAGGTCAGAGATTTAATTGAACCCTCGGCCCGGGCCACGAACGCCCTACCAGCACGAACCACGAAGATTCGACGGACCCATCAACATTTTCATTATGAGGCGAGATCGAAATAGATTTTCAAAACCCTTCCCTCCTCCTTTATTACTAAAAAAGCATTTTTTTGCAATTTCAAAAAGCAAACATCTTTATAATATAATAATTTGCAATAAATTTCAAAAAGTTATATGCATAGCTTGTTAAATCCAAGGTTTAAACCTAGCTCCTAACCTTAAATAAGTTCTAAAAAAGATGCTTGATGGGTGAATGAATAACGGGTGGATAGAGAGAGAGAGGAAATGAAAGAGAAAGAGAGAGAGAGAGAGAGAATATAGTTACACATCAAACAAAAGAAAGCACTCTCAAGATAGACACCTACAATATAAAGTTATGCATAAATACACTAAGGCAAAAAGTGCCCTCATTTATAACTTTGTACTTATCTGTTAGGCAATCCTCCATTGATTATCTTACAACAATATTTTAACCGTTTCAAAGGATTAGAGGCTAAACTCGTAACTATAGACATACTGGAGTGAAACTATGCGGTACTGCCAAGCCATCCGATTACAGCGCATTCGGTCCTTCGAATCGAAATACCTTAGACAAATTGTCAAAGCACCTCATTATGTCACTAACCTCAAAGACCTCAACATTACTTTTGTCAACGAACTGATCCTTATTCCGAGATTCCAAACCTGCCACCAAGCTTTCGAACCATCCTAGCCATACTGCTCGAGCCCTCTCCATTTATTCCGTGACAACCGACCACGTCGCTTGAACCGACGGTGGCCTCGGGACCTCCTTGACACCTTGGCACATTGAGTGCAAGCAATGGCTGACTCTTCAAAGCATGTGTTCTACCGGTGCAGTTGGCAAAACGGAAGGAAAATTCAAAAGGTGGGGTGGAGATGGGAAGTTAGTGTCCGAGAGCATTGAAGTCACGATAGCTCAAGTGGTAGAACAGCGGCGTATTTAGGCGAAGGTCATGGGTTCGATTCCCTCGTCGCTCTAATTTTTTCATTTCAAACAAATCCATACATAAAAAGATTAATTAATTGAAAGAAGTAAGTGTGTCAATAGACCTCTAAATATAATAAAAATGACGTTGTCTAGTTGCAGAAATTATTTATTCCAATTTAGCCAATGTGCCTTTTTTGCATTAAAAACTCGATTTACTCTAAAAGCTGCGAAATATCTGGAAATATGCTCTCTAGAAGAAGCTCCTACGGTAGGTAAATCCTTTTATAGTTTCAACAAACGACTATTATTTTTTTTTTTTTTTTTAATGTTTTTGGTGAGAATTTCGACAGTCAGGCTTATTTCCTTTATGAAACAATTAGTATTGCGTAATATTTAATATTAATAAGAAAAATTAAGGAAAGAATCTGCAGGGGCGTCGGCGGTCGCAAGGTCGGGTCTTTGACAAGGAGCTCATCACTGTAAGGTAAAGGTCCCGGGTTCGATTCCAACGGCACTTCATTCCAACCTGACATACTTACAACATGGGCTTGTTTCAAAAGCACCGGCACCCTGAGGGTTTATATGACCTCTGCTGTTGCGTACCCTCGTAAAAAAATCAATATCAAAAACGTATTTAGCCTAGTTTTTCTTTCCTACTAGTAGATCTTATAATAGCCAACGTGAAAGGGAAACATAGCATAGGCCTTATAAAGCAGTAAATTACAAGGGTACTTCTTTGGGACTTATTGTCGGGGAACAATGGAAAAGATAATCTTTTGCCCACTTTGTAAGTCGTGTAAGTCGGGGAACGAGAGATCCCAATTAAACGTCCATAATATTCCACAGGGGATTAATTAACCTAATGGGAAATCCAGTCTTGCTGGCACAACGCCATTCGATATCGATTCAGGACGTTGGAAGTTAAACGGCATGGATCTCAAAACCTTCGCCCTCGAAGCCTCAGTTTAAACAAAGAAAGAAATTTCGGTAAGGAACAAATCCCAAATTTGGAAGTAATGCCCCATTTTTTTACGGCGAGTTTTTTTTTAAACACAAAATCGACAAATTAACTCACAGTATGATCTTTTATTTTGTACATAGAAATAGAAAAACTTTTTTGAATGATTTAAAAGGGCATTTATGTGTTAAGGGGTTTCATGCCCTCGAGTATATGTATCAATTAATGTCCATAAAACCACGATTTGAATCTATTCTGTGTGATATGAAGCGTTAATGATGACCCTCGTTTTAAATTCTACTTTCCTACTGTCGTCCAATGTTTCTCCTTAATTGGTCATTGAACAATTTTATAACATTAAAGCACCATAAAATTTTATCAACATTGAAATTTATTGGTTAAAAGCGTACATTTATAATAATTTTAATGATAAAAATTATAATTTTGAATAGGGAAGTCATTAAAATTTTCACGTAGGACGTTATGGTAATTATGAAGTGAGAAGTTATTTTAATTTTGATTGTTATTATTAAAGTAAATTATTAATTTGTGTTTACTATTCGGCAGTCACTGTTTCCAGTGTTACTGATGAAAATTGGGAATTGTTCCTGAGAAGCTAAATTTCCAGAATATATTTAGTGTTTTTCTGTCCTTTGTTAGAAACAGCATAAAGCCTGTTGTGAAAAGAGGAGTAGAAAATTTAGAGGGACAAACTGGCAGAGGAAAAGACAACCAATTGATTAGATTTTTTTTATCGACTGATTACAGAGAATTATTGCCAATGGTTGTTATAAATCACCCTCCCAACACAAGTTAAATTTCGTAGAAATAAAAATAACCCTGCTAAACTGTAGCATGTTAAGAAGAAATCGGTCCTTAGTCCAGGGAGAAAGGTTGGAAAAGGGAAAAAAGCCCATACCGACAAGCATAGGGCAAACAAGAATAATGCACGGGCACCTTCTGGCCGGAAAGCGACCATCACGCAAGGATGGAATAACGGTCGAGCATCTTTTCGATTGTAGAAGGCTTGATGTATATAGTCAACATTTTAGCCTGTGCATAGTCTTGGGTCACGGCAGTGGGCACAGATCGCTAGTCCGGTACCTCCAGACTCTAGGGATGTTTAAATGTATGTAGATTTTTTTTGGTTTGTGTTGTGTTTGTGATAATTTATTGTAATGAATGTAATTTATTAGAGTGAAATGAATGGGTGTTTTAATCCCGCCCTGAGGAATAGCTAGTACTTTGGAGTGAATCTGACGTCTGGGGAGTAGAAATAATTTATTAGCTTGAACGGAAGGGGATGCTTATAACACGACCCTGAGGAATATCGAGTGCTCTGGGGTGAGTGTGTGACGTCTGGAGAGTAAAAGTAATTTATCAGCGTGAAAGTCAGGGGTTTCTTAATAGTAGGAAAACGAGTACGACTGTGACATGACATCTATGTTTGTGGTGATGTATTGGGTGTTTTGTTTCTATTTTGTATTAGGCAACCTGAGGCACAAACGAGAGGCTAGCATTCTAGGATATCAACGTTGTATATATTTGAAATCAGAGAGTCAGTGAAACCAGAAATGGCTGCAGTTAAAACAAAACGCGCGCGAAAAAATGAAAATACAGAGCCGGCTATGACCTCAGCTGTTTGCCGGCCCATAAACTTCCAATTAACAAAAATAAACAAAAAAACAGATAAATTAATAATTAATTTAAAAATATTTTCAAATAAAGTTTGTTAAGATAATATTTAGTTGTAATTCGTTTTTCGAACGTTCATATTTCAGCTCCAATAAAAACCAGCTTCTGTATAAGACATATATCCAATAAAGTTAATATTGAAAACATGTTATACTGAGACATGTATGTAAATGTGGTTTGTCTGTATTAAAACGGTGGTACAAGGAGATAGACGGTAATTTTCTTAACTTTGAAGCTCAAGTTATTTATTTTTGTGACATAGCTACGAAATTAACTAAGAAAAAATATTTTCTCTTAAATCCAGGTCTTGTTGAGTTTTTATTCTCGTACATGACCCGTTTGTATAGATATTGAAAATTGACTTAATTTCCGAGTGTATCGTTCTTCAGCCGATAGCCGCATCGTTCCTCGAAATCAATCGCTTCCGATGGGAGGATCCGCAACGAGATCGATAATCCCCGGAGGGGAAAAACGGACAAAAAGGGGGCGTGTTATTTTAAGATTTGGCGAAGTTCTTACATCCACCATAAACCTTTTCGACTATTTTTTTTTTTTTTTAATATTCTACGCTTGAAGGTTTTTACTGGCGAATTTATAAAAATTAAATTTACTGCCTCTACTAATAAATAATCGATTTACCAAAATTTAAAAACTGAGCATCCCTTGCAATTTACGAAACATAATGAGTGGTGTGGAGATGAAAAGTGCCTAGGGTGTCATTTTTAAATAGCCCGGCTGAGCTTGAATAGATATCATTATCGAAAAACAAAAAATATATATTTAATATTTTTTAATCTTTTTGAGTGTTTTTTTTTTAAATATTTGTTACCATGATACTTGAGAGCTAGACAACTTTGGAATTTAAATGAGAACGTGTTTACCTCTACAAACTTTTTTACCCACTATTTTTTATAAAGATTTTTACATTCAAAACGATAGCTCAATCAGATTTTTATGTTGGTCAAAGAGTAACAAAGTCTGTCGATGGCCGCAAGGTTTAGTCTTTGACACGGCGCTCTACTGTAAGGTAAAGGTCCCGGGCTCGAATCCAGCAGCCCTGCATTCCAACCTGACCTACTTACAACATGGGCTTGTTTCAAAAGCTTTCAAAAGACGTACTTACAATTTTTTTTTTTCAAAAACCCCAGCACTCTGGAGGTTTATATGGCCTCTGCTGTTGCGAACCCTCGTAAAAGAAATCTCGTTTTTATTATTATTTTCAATAAGTAATTTATTTGTTTAAAAAAACATTCTGTCAGGTGGTAGGTCATTTGTTAACAATAATTTAAATGGGCCAAGGAAAACCAAAATTCGTCCAGATTGTCAAAAGAATTCTTAATTTCGTTTTTTATTATTATTTTCAATAAGTAAGATGTGTAAAGATTGATCAATGTGTCCCACACGTCCGAAACGTGTCGTGTCTTGGCTCCCTACAGGACGCGAGTAGGCATCCCGCCAGATTTAAGGGGGTTCTCAGACACACTAGCGAATATCAGGGTCCGTATGCCGCTTTTTAAGGGAATTGGGAATTTTTTCTTGTGTGCAGAACGTGTGTTTCGTGTTTCCGTGTTTTGTATGAGTGAACGTATTTATTAGTGTGAATGGGGAGGGGCTGATGGCGAAGCAGCTTGTCCATGGCTTCTCAGGTTATTTGTGACTTGGGCCGATGGCAGAATTCTTATAAAAACACCCCATCGACCCCAATTTAGATTAGTTTATAATTGGAGGAATATCGAGTACTCCATCTACCGAACAGAACGAACGTGATCAATGTGTGTTGGTGTGAATAATAGAGTGTGAGCGGTATTTTACTAGTGCGACGGGGCTGAAATAACCAAGCTGTCAGGAGGCCCTGTCCAAAAAAAAAAAAAAATATTTTAAAAAAGTAATTTGTTTTTGTTTTTTTAACCAACTTTCTGTCATGTAATATGCCATTTTAGTAATGACACGTGAAAGTCATAAAATATCAATACATGGTACACATAGAAAAAAACATTCTGATGGAGGGGGAAACTGAATTACTGTATTACTTGATTATGTTGATAGCAAGCTGTGTGTGCGCACGAAAAAAGAAACATCACAGGTTTGGAACATCAAGAACCAAGAACACAACTCAACAGCAAATGAAATAACAAAAATGTAATGTTGATAGTGTAAATATAAGGTTTTGGTTGAGATGAAAACTTAGGGTCACGAACGGGATTCGAACGCACGACCCCCCCCCCCAGCTCATATGTCGCTGCTCTAAACACTTGAGCCATCATATTTCGATCCACTCGGACGCCAACTTCCCATCTCTATCTACTTTTCTAATTTTCGAAAAATGGCAAAAAAGGAAGGAAAATTAATTAATTGACAGAAGTTATTTGGCCAGTCGGACCACGAAATGAAATGAATATAAATTTATATTTGCTTTTACATTCTGTTCAATAGTTTTGTTATTATTTGGCCAATTTAAAATCCGATTGCGCCTTTATTTCAGTGTTAAAAAATTCCTTAGAAATTGTCGGTAAAAAAAGTATAATATGAAATTTTAAACGAGGATGTATCCTTTTTTACGGACGGTTTTAAAGGAATTTTTTTCATATACTGAAAATGATGGCTTAATCAGGTTTTAAATTGGTTAAATAATAACAAAGTATGGTGCAGGATGTAAACAAGTTGGCGATGACACGGTTACTTGAGTCGGGGGTTTTCCTGGTGCGCCCACTTTCGAAAATTCCACCTTCTAAAAAAACCTTTAAAAGACTGGGTAAAAAAATTATTGAAAAAGTTCTCATTTAAAATTTAATAATTGTACTGGCTGTGAAGTATCCTGACAATATATACTTTTTAAAAGGCTGTAAAAATGGAAAACAACTTTTTTTAATGAGGGTATTTTAACTATGAGGTTATATGGGTGGTGGTGTATTTTGAAAAAAAGTAACTATGGATCAGAATGTGAGGCCGCTGGATTCGAACTCGGGCCCTTTAGCTTACAGTGATGAGCTCCGTATAATCGCCTAACTTCCCCCCCCCCGTAACGTTGTACAACAGAAATACAATCGCGCCATCTAAAATTGCAAAATGTAACGCCCTATATACCAACACTTGGAAGAAACACGAAGTGATAAAAAAAAATCTAAATCAGACTATTTTAATCTTCAATTTTTTAATAAATTTACAATTTTTTTCTCTTAAGAGTACAAACTATGAAAAAACTTCAGATCCGGATTTGCATCTACAAAACACGATTGTCTCATTGAAAGGAAATTGCATAATCAAAGGAGATAAAATAGTACGAATCATCCACCAAGAAAGAACATAAATGATTTGAAAAAATAAAATATAAAAAGGTTTATTTATTTTCGCGTATGATATTTTTAACCAGATGTTTTTTCATTTTATTCGCCAATTTTAGTTCAGTTTTATTACGTTGTCCATTAATCTTTACTCTGGAGTATAAAACTCGTCCCCCCAGAAATCTGTTTATACAAACGGACAATTTAAATTTTTCTTCTAATTAATTAATGTTATTTTTGTATTCTTGTTTTTTTTTCTAATAGATAGAAAATATTTACTTACAACTGTCATTCGTTTGGCTAGCAAATTTTCATAAACATGTGTTTTGAAAATTTGACTGGAAACGCCGTTTGGAGGGGGCAGCGCAATTTATTTGTCGAATCCTTTGGTTATCCCAGACGATTTTCCTCTGAACACAACATCAAATGTCATTAAGCCGTTTAATAATTACTTAAAATAGTGTTTTAATATGGGGCACTCACCGTCGAATGACTTCTTATCGGTCCGACCGGCCGCTTACTGAATTTACAACCCTTATCGAAACGAGAGACCCGGCACTAAATAAAATCAACTGGGTAATAACAAAAGAATGCAGTTAATTTTTTGATTTTTTTTAACCCCAAGCGATCCTTATCCTTTTTCATGTCGTAAATTTTTAGCGAAAAAAAACTATTATTATATATATTGTTTTTATATTTTCAACTTAAAAAAAAGAATGAATATTAGTAACATAAAGCTTATTTTTAAATAAAAAGACAAAAAACTTTGCCCTTTCTTTTAATCATCTGTGTATAAAGTGGTACAAATCCTTTTATTGGCCGAAGGAAAGAACCAATTTTTAGATAAGAAAATTTCAACTGTCTTGGTTTTTCTACAACAATTTTTTTTTTATATTGACTAACCAAATGGTTTTCTTTTCCAAGAGGTATATACAAAAAAACCAGTACAAACCTTTATACTACAAAAAATGGCCCTTTTTTAAAAGCATCTATGTATACAGTGGTGTGGTATAAATACTTTTATTGGCCGAATGAATGAACCAATTTTTTTACATAAAAAAAATTCAACTAACAATAAACCTATCCCTTCTTTCTTCAACAAGTTTTTAATATTGACAACCAAACTGGTTTTCTTTTCCAGGTGGTTCACACCTTTATACTATAATACTACTTTTTTGAAACATCTATGTATAAAGGGGTGTGGTACAAATCCTTTTATTGGCCAAAGGAAAAGACTAATTTTTTTAGATAAGAAAATTTCAACTAATAAGCCTGTCTGTTCTTTCCTCAACATGACAATGACTTTTTTATATCAACCAGTACTTGGCATAAATATTAATTAATTAATTTTTTTTAATATTGACAAACCAAACTGGTTTTCGTTTCCAGGTGGTTCACACAAAAAAAAAGTCTTTATACTATAAAAATAGCTTTGCGTTTTTTTTTTATCATCTGTGTGTATAAAGTGGTACAAATCCTTTTACTGGGCAGAAGGAAAGGACCAATATTTTTTAAAAAAGAACCAACCAAATTGGCTTTCTTGTGCAGTTGTTCCTCACACAGCAAAGTTTTTTCCCCTTTAAACTACAAAAAATGTTTTACAATACATTTCGCAAATGTTGAATGATGTTCGGGTAAGCAAGTAAACCCGTTCTATTTCTGAAAATTTCGCCCTTGGCCAACTCGAACGATGAGAAGGAGAGTTGTGTCACTGCGACATTTCTTTATCGATGGTCAATGTGAGATCTCACTTTGAAATTTTCAAATTAGTAAAGCTTGAAATGAAACGTAAGTTCTTTATAGAAGGGTATTTCAGCTACAAGGTCATATGAACCCTGGGAGAGCCGACGTTTTGGGGAAAAAAATCCCATTTGTATGTCGGGTTCGAATGCAAGGCCACTGGATTCGAACTGGGGACCAAACACAAGCTTTAATCTGGATATTCAAGTCCACTTGAGTAATTAATTATGAATGCAACCTAGTTTCAAGATTCAGGCCATAACACTATTCAAAAAAATTCATTCGAGATCCCTCAGTAATTGAAATGGTCAAAAATCTCCAATAATTTAGAAATCCGAGAGAAAAAGATACGGCACTGCTCCATAGTTTAGGGTCGTTTGGTTAAGGGATGAAGTTCGGTTCTAAGGAGGATAAAAGAAATCAGTTGGAAGACAAGGACAACAGATAGCAGTAGTTTTGTGTTAATGGGGTAAGAAGGGCTGGAGCGAGTTTGACTGGAGTTTACTGGACCTGGAAATGAGGTCATATGGGAAAGGATTGGACTCTGATAGATAATCTAAGAATAGGTAGGAAGGGTATAACCACTTCAAATCAGTGTACAGATCAGGCAGCATTTATTATGGAGTTTGCTGCTTTTTAACAAAAATACGAGAGTCAGAAATTCATCTAGAACAAGCTCACACTTTCAAATATGTCATATGTCATAAATAACGCGACGTCAGACCGAAAAGTAGGGTGAGGCAAAAGGTTTCAAACAGTTGAGACTAGGTACAAATAAACTTAATTGTTTATGTCGCAGTCATATTAGAAAAGATGATGTAGATGTTGAGAATTAGATTCTAGTTCTGTAACTAGTTTTGAAAAATGGCAAAAAGGAGGGAAAATTCAAAGGTGGGGTTGAGATAGGAAGTTAGTAGAAATGATAAATGATGGGGTTAGTGTGGTGTTCAATAATTATTAGTTCAACTCAACACTAGAAGTTAGTGTCCGAGAGGATCGAAGAGGTAGAGCTGCGACGTATTTAGCCGAAGATCTTGGGTTCCAATCCCACTCGTGACAGACTTTTTATCTCAACTAAAAACCTTAATTACTAACAATAAAACACGTTCGGTTAGTGATCATAATTGAATACATTAATTATTCTAATGAATAATTCTTTTTATTTAAGGTTTTTGGTTAAGACGAAAAATTAGTTTAACGAGCGGGATTCGAACATACGACCTTGGGCTCAATATACCTTGAGCTAAGAGTGACTTCGATCCGCTCAGGCACTCTTCCTCTCAACCTACAGCCGTTCGAGCGTTTTCCCCCCTTTTTTGTCATTTTTGAAATATGTAATCAGGAATCGATTCGTGACTTATGAAGAGGTCACAGGGAGCTGTTAGTGAAGCGATTACTTCTTTACGTATTAAATATTAATCCATTTATGTTTAGCTGTCTAATTGACCAAATTACTTATTTTAATTTATTTTTTTTATGTAAAGTGTAAGGTTGTAGGTTGAGTAGGTGTCTGAGTGGATCGAATTCAAGATAGCACAAGTGGTAGAGCAGCGGCGTATCTAGCCGAAGATCGTGGGTTCGAATCCCGCTCGTGACACTGACGTTTTTATCTGACTAAAAACCTTAATTAATTTAAGAATTAGATAATTGAATTATTAAATGGAACTTAACTATAATGCTTATTTATTTTTTATTGAAACGCGTTGTGGCTTTTTTAGATTTTTTACAGAAAATCATTGAATCGAATCTACTTTTGGGTACATCAAAATGGGAAACCCGCTAACACTTTATCTTTATATTTCTTTAAAGAAGTAACGCTCGTTTTTTTCAATAGATCTTTTTAAGTTTTGTACATCTTGTAAACTTCGTTCTTTTATGTTCACTCCTTTTAAGCACAAATGGCATACAATTCTCGACCCATATCTTTCTTCTCCAGCCATATTTCCACGCATTGCGTGCAGTGGACTATTACAACTGCAGCGGGAATAAACTCCAGCAAATTCTATCCCACAGACAGAATAAAAGGAAGCATTTTTTCATTGATAGGAGTAATTTAGTAACAGGATCGACCGTCGTTCATAAGGCGCAGACCTCACTGATCATCTGTAATTGAGGACAGCTCCCATGGCCATTGGGAAAGATACAAATCCACACCTGACAAAACCTTCCCCTTTTCAGAAAAAAATTAATTTATACACATAACTATAGGACATCCCAATGGAAAGTAAATTGTTGGTAGAAACTAATAACAATATAATTCGTTCAACGCTTCGTTGAAAATGAAATTGCGACGCCTTCCTCTGCAGTGTGGAGTGCTGGATATAACTCCTCCGCGTTGTATTTCCAAGGAAAATCTTTCGACTCCACCACGCTCCATGTAAGATTTTGGGCCCATGGACCGGATTTTCGGTCGACCGACGTGCGTTGGAATATCGTATCAACCAGTGTCTTCACCGGTGTCATCAAAGATTTTCCTGACGCTGGTGCTCAAAGTGAGCCGTAAAGTTAACGAACTCTGGGAAACTTTCGAAATACGTGAGGAAAATGTGATGAGACGGTTTAGAGGCCATGAGTGTTAGGTTAGTCACAATAATTTTAAAATTCAAATGAATGTTTTTTTTTAAATATTATTAAATAAAACCACTCACAGATTGAAGGGAAACTTTTTTTAATGATAGGAATAACTTAGGAGTACATTGTCACTGATCATCTGTGATTGGATACAGTCCCCACTACGGATTATATACATCTAATCCTAACATATAGAATAATTACATTATATACTGATTAATAGAAAATTATATTTCTTTTTATGTAAGGTTTTTGGTTAAAATGAAAAAGCTAGTGTCACGAGCGGGTTTCGAACCCAAGACCTTCGGTTCAATACGCCGCTGCTCTAACCCACTCTTGAGCCGAAGGGTCGTGGGGTCGAATCCCGCTCGTGACACTAGCTTTTTCATTTCAACCAAAAATCTTACATAAAAAGATTAATTAATTAATTTGAACAATAAACCACTAAATAAAATGGATTATATTTAATAATCAGTCAAATCCATTGGACAATTGATTGGATTTTACGGGTGATATACCGTGTTTGGTCTAGGCTGTTTAAATCCAGGAAACTTAGATTTATTGAGTTCTTCTCGCTTAGGACGACTCAATTGCGAACCCAGAAAACCATTTTCTGCCTATCAGTTTGAACTCCTCTAATATCCCGGTCCGCGTGTCCTCGCTGTTTCGGCCAGTAGATGGGCGAGATTGAATCTACTTGTGTAAAGGGATTATTTTAACTTGATTCCAGATCATTTACGCCATTTGGATTTATGAAAAACAGCATTTTATTAATGTATTTTTTATTTTAAAAATGCAAAAACACCCCATATAATAGTAATTTAATTGTTAACAGAATTCGCACACGTTTGCAACTTTTATCGTATTATTGTAGACCATGTTCGTTGATTTAAAAATCACGAAATAATTATTTTGTGTTTATTATTGATTCATTAATATGCAACTTTACTAAGCTACGCCTTCATTTTGTTGAAGAGTGAAATCCTGAAATTTGTGTACAAAATTTCAAAGGTAAAAGTGGTTGTTCAATTTCGTAATAATGAACAAAGCCTAATAAATTCCCCCCTTTTCTAAAGATGTAGAAGAAGAAAAAAAGGCGAAGACTAATAGTAAAAGTGCGATTTTATATTTGTGGCTGGGTGTGTGCGTTCGTCCTTCCTCATTGAGAAGACCGAGGTCTCGTAGGTAGCGCTGCAATCCAACGAACACCCTCCCACAATCATTTTATTTTCGTTTTGAAGCGGTCCTTTCGTTTTATTACATCGAGGTCACCCTCGGCCGAGCTCGTCTAGGGGTGGGCGAGGCAGCCAGCATGAATAAATCCTCCTTGTTTATGATTTCGGTCGGAAAGAACAGCCCCAGAGGAGTTGTTGCTGTATTGTTAACACAAAGTACCTGCATGACTATTTATTTATCACTTTGTTTCTATCATTGACAGAATTTTTTAAAAATCCAAACCTTTATACGTTCAACGTTTGAGCTCTTATCAATAAAATTAAAAGACGGGAACTAAATGACATAATGAACTACACAATAAACAATACAGAACGAAAAATATCGTGAAGACCTCTGAGAGGTGGTGACCAGTTTTACTGTCTCAATGCAAAAAGCGTTCTAAAATTCGGAAAAAAGGAAAGTAGAAATAAGAACTGAAGGCTTATTTAACACCTGATAAAGTGTTATGTAGTGTATCGAATAAAGAAACAATCATAGCACTAGATTTTGAATTGGCGCTTTGTCAGTTACTTGGTCCGTATACACACTTGAGTTTCGAGGTTACAGAATGCGTCCACCATCATTGTGATTTTTTTGTTATGAAAGATGATAAAAGATTGAGGAAGATGTTAAGAAATTTATCGCTCACTCTCTCTACTGTTTCTGAGTATCTCACTCTCCCTCGCTATCTCACACTCTCCTCACACACTGTCTCTCTAGTTTACTTAGTTCAGTTCTCATTTTATCCGTTTACATTAACTTGTAAAACGATACTAATCGTTTTATTAGTTTTATATTTAATTTTTAAATCATAAAATTATGTTCCAATTCTAGAAGAAATTTAAGAATCTTATGAAAAATCTCTATCTAATTTGGTTTATATAAACTTGTATTGTACTTACTTATCTTCAGCAGTACTTAGACAAAGTCTATTGATCAGGGGACGACGTTGTGGCCGCAACGGTTTAGGCGATGACATGGCGCTTACACTTTAAGGTGAAGGTCCCTGGTTCGAATCCGGCCGCGCTGCGTTCGAACCCCAAATACTTACAAATGGGGTTTTTTTTCAACCTAGAGTTGAAACACCTGTAATTGAAAAAGAAAATGTTATTCAATATAAATAAGCTCCGTATAACTTAGTTTATCTTTCCCTCACTTTAATCATTTACTTCATTTTTGACTTTACGATACTTTATTTTATTTTATGTCTGATGCGACTATAAACAAATATTATAATTGTAATTACACATTAAGTGTACGAAAGGTCCTACAAACTTGACTTAAGTGTGTACTTTAATAAATAAACATTAATCTCTCTCCCTCTCTCCCTCTTTCTCTAACTACTTATCTATTTATCGCTCTTTCTAATACATACACTTCTACCAACTGTTGAAAAGAACTTATTCGCCACCCTATATAAAGTAGAATGTCTTAGTTAAGTCTCTTGAGTTTTTGAATTTATTGTTGTGTAGCAGAATGTCAATTGGATAAAGAAAACTGAAAATTACTTGTGATAAAACTTCCAGGTTTGATAATATATTTTACTTCAGGAAAGATTTTTTTACATATCCAATGACCGTGAAGTATAGACTAGAATTTATCTTTATTAAGTCAGTGTTAGTGTAAGTATGAATTTTTTTCTATATCTTTTACTTGTACTTTTAGAGTATACTTTTCTTAGATCGAACAAACGCTTTGGCATGAAAAATTTTCTCGGTCCTTTGCTTTTTTGGCTATTTTAGAATTTTTGAACCGACAATTTTTACACTTCTTAAAGTCGTCCAAAGCCTAGCTGGCAGCAAAACTTGTCAGATTGTCCACAATTGTATGTTATACAATAACACTAAGTTCCTAAATCCAGGATTAGCATAAGACATTTAAATTCCTGTTGATTTATAGCTGTACTTCCGTTTTATGTGTTTTATCTTTATGCAACTATTCTTAACTTCATTCATACATAGGATACTTAAGGGGGTTAAAAATAAGAAATTTAACGCTTCCGTCTTTCAAAAAAACCACGATAAATTTCTTCCAATCCGATCCCTTTTAAAAGTGGGGAAGATTAAAATTCAGTCATCGAGAAATTTTTGTTTTCTTGAAACGAGACAGCAAGTAACTGAAAGTAAAATCAATATACTCCGAGAGCTTTCTAATCAGCTGTTTCTATGGTGCCTTATAAACAAAATATGACTCGTTCCGTCCGCAGTAGGGAATTGTTGTTTGTTCACTCCATGTTTAATTCATTTTGGTTTTGAAGCGACCGAAGGACGATGCCCAGGAACGTCAAGGAAGTTCTTAGGGAGCTAGGATGGGCAGATGGCTTCCACATACCAGTCGCCAACGATGAAAACAAGAAATTGGAACAAAAGGTAAAAAAAATTCAAATAACGCTTTTTTAAATTAAACCGCAGGGGTTAGACATGTTAAAATTAAATGGCAAAATTAAAAAAATCGTAGTGAAAGATGCTATTTTAACTTTAAATTAACGCGCTGAAATTCTCTTTTTATTGAGATTAATTTTTAAATTCTTCAATACATTTTTTCATAGATGTTCCTTTAATAAACGCAATTCTTTCTTTGATCCGTTATATTTTCGATTAAATAACCATCGGAAATGTGCACAGACGTTAGCCCGAAGGCGATGTGAGGGCGAATCGGATGGATATAGCACGTGCCTGCCCAAGTGGAGGAATTTAAGTCGCGTCACCTCATAAATATGAGTCCTTGCGCTGTCATGAAGGACTTGCCAATCATTTTCAACTCCGATCCCGACGGGCCGGTCCATTATTCGGACGATTTAGGAACACCGTTCAACCGAATCGGCCGTTTCGGCGTCCAAAGAAACGAGCCCCTGCACGACCTTTGGGCCGAATTCCACCCAAAAAGCCAATCGGAGTCTTTTCAGGTTCGACTCCGGCCTCCTGAGTAGTCTTAGACAAATATATTCTCAATTAATTATACACGACTTTTCATTTCGAAAAAAACCTGTATAATTAATTGAGTATATGAATAATTAGATTAAAAAAATAAAATAAATATAATCTTTAAATTTTGGCAGCCAACCCCCGTACACTCGCACGCTAATAACACCTCCATCATATAAAACATTGAGATGCTAATTGGACTTTATTTCGTTTCACCTTTCCGTACATTAATGGCTCGAAAATTGAACATTTCAGCAAAGTAATTACAAATTAACAAAACATTATGACCACTTAATAACAATTAAACAAATGGGGTAATAAGAATCAATTTTAATTTTCCCAAAGTGAAATTCAATTATTATAGCCATTTTTTACTGTGAAACATAGTATAATTTATTATCGCTCGCGTCTCATTCCGTTCTCCCTCTCTCCCCCCACCCCTCTCACTCTCTCTCCCTCCCCCCTCTCTCT
>CM077107.1:25760556-25772161 GCA_039619505.1 Cimex hemipterus
CAATATGTATAAAAATATATATATATATATATATATATAAAATAGGTTTAATAATAAAAACAATTTTAAAAAATACTCTTCAGAGTTATTGGCTTGTGGAGAATAGTATTGTTCATATTACAGTAAGCTTGACAATGGAAAAACATTCCCTGAGAAATTATAACTGAATAAATTTCCAATATACGCATTGTATTTCTTTTTACAACAATGTTGTGTTGTAAAAAGCTATATGATAATATTGCTGCAATGTTTAAAAATATAAATAAACTTTTTTTTTTACATTGGCAAACATTTTGTGTAATGTTTTCAAAAATTGAATGATTCACTTTAATAGAAAATTAATAAACAGTTAAACGTACAAATGCCACTAGAGGTTCTGGTTTAAATCCATAGCCTAACCCATGAAATTTTAAATTCAAATATAATTTGAAAAATAGATATAAGCAGTTTGACCACAACACTCAATTAGTAATTGGAGTTGACAATAAAAATTACGTACTGAACAGAAACAACAGATTTTAACTATGTTTTGGATGTCTAGGTGGAAGAACTTATCAAGCAGAAAGCAGAGACCATAGTGAAATACGAGTTAGCTAATGATAGGCTGAATGCATTGCGGAAACATGAAAAGAAATTACTACAAGAGAAAAATAACAACCAGGCAATATAAATAAATATTAAAGCTAGATTGCAAGATGAATAATTTTTTAATCTAAACTTCATGTATGTAAATTTGCTTCTAGGAACTTCTGTGTGCATTGAGGAAAAATTTTGATTCAGAAATCACCATAATGAGGGATATAGAAAGCAAGGCGAATACGGTTCAGATTGAGAAAAAAGAAAGACAAAAAGACTTCGAGCTTTACAAAGCTAACTCTCTGAAACTGAAGGCATGGTCAAAATATCAATGATAGGAAACTTTATTTACTTGATTTCTTTCTTCCAGGAGGAAATTGCAAATTACAGTGTCAAGATAAAAGAGCTGAGAGAAATCCTTGCATGGGAAGAAGAGGCTCTGTTTTCATGGGAGGAAGAACTTGCAAAAGAGGACAGAACACGGTCAATGCTTACTGAGCTGACTCTCCAAGACGAGGAAAAATTCAACGTATGGATTTATTTATCTCGAAGAGTTAAACTTTTTAAATTGAAACTTTGTCTAACTCAAGGATTTAGACATGCGAAGGCAGATGCTTGAATTTGATTATGGCCAACAAAAAATGACAGAGGAAAGAGACATAAACATCCTTCAGAACATGGAAACACAACTTGGCCAATTCGGTAAACTCTTCAGAGAAGTTAGTAATTTATTTTAAATTATAATTATAGGTATGTTTAAAACAAATAAATTATGAATTATTCATTTTAGGTGACACATGAACAAAATAAACTACTTCACCAATGGCATGATATGAATAGCACACTTAAAGGGAGGTCTCATTTAGTTAAAAATTGTTATGCGGCAAGTAAATACACAAAACAACCCGATTTCATATTTGAACTAAAAACTGACTTTAAATATTGTCAGTAGGTGGTTGATAAAATAAGGACAATGGCCAGGGAGAAATACTTTGAACTTCATGAAAAACGTAAACTGCTTCTAACTCTCCAAAAGGACAATGCAAAACATGAAGTTGACATTGAAAAATTCAAAGCTTCACTTTTGAAGGGGAAAAACGTCACAGAACTCCTCGATAAAACTATAACCGAATTAACTGGAAAAGTATTTTGACTCTTTAAAAGTTTAATAGAGAAGTTTGCCTGTAATTAAAATATCTTTTAGACGAACACTCTTCAAAGGTACATTTTGGACTCTTCGTCGAAAGTCAATCTTCAAAAAGCACAAAACACTGAATTGCAAAATTCAGTGAAAGGTGATATTTTAAATAGATTTTTTTTTCTTTTTTTAATTCGGTAAAAATCCAAACTTTTTTAGCCCTCGAACAAAAAATAAACAACTTGGTTCATTCCAATCTGGAGCTTCAAATAAAACTAGACACCCTGAATGTTGACAGTTTAACGATTGAACAGCAGACCAAAAATACTGAAGACATTTATGAGGTGATGTATTACAGCAAAAAGGCAAAGAAATTTATTCATTTGACACTATTTTTGATTTCTTTTCAGATGGGAGAAAAAGTGCTTGTAGAAGAATCAAAGGAATTCGACAGGTTGCAAATATTGATTTACAAATTGAGGCAAGATCTCAGTGGTCTAAAAAGTAAGCTGCTTGTTCAGAATCAACAGCTTAATTGCATTCGGCAGGAGAAACGAGAAGTCGAAAAACAGATAAAAACTCTACAAAATGAATTCGATGAATACGAAGACAATTTGTTCAGCAAGGTAGACCATCTGTTTTAAACTGTTATTAACAATAATAAATTCACTAATTTCGTGGTCTGCTTGACCAATGAAATAAACAATATTGTTTTTCAGATATATAAATAATGTTTTATTAATTTCAAGGAACTTGCCCTAGAAGTGCTCAGTGAAAAGTATACCCAACTGGTAGGTGAGGCTTTATGCGACGAGCTGGATGACAAATTGAGAGATGAAGGGATCAAAATTGAAAAAGACATATCTGATTTCAAAAATGAAATCGGCAACTATAAATTCCAAATAAGAATATTGAAGGTATTCAAGGATAAAATTGATTAGTTTAAATGTAATATTTAATATCCAATTCACTTTCAGAAAGATTTGGTCGAATTAACTGCAATAATAAATGAAGGGAAAAAGGAGCTGGACACTCTCGTTGAACAAGGGACTAATTTGAAACTCGTCCTGACCTGTGGTAAAAAAGTGGTTAACGACGTAACGGAGGAATACAATGGTAAATTAATCGACCTTAACGTGGTCAAGATGCAGGCAAGTTTGGCAAAGGAAAGCAACCAAAAACTCCAAAATGAACTTTGCATGTTGGAAAAACAAAGGATCATTTTAGACACGGTGATTAATTTCAACTAAATGAAATACCGATGTTCAAAAAGTGCAATAGAATGAGAAAGGGTAATATATTGCAGGGTATGCAAGAGAGAAATTGTGAAATCAAAAGTCAAAAAGATGAAATGCTTATGAAAAAGAAGGGGTTGCTCGATGAGCGAGCAATCCTTAAAAAGAACATAGAACAGGTCAATCTCAGAATAAAACAAATTCAAAAGAGGTAATT
Organism: Cimex hemipterus; assembly: GCA_039619505.1. Classification (NCBI taxonomy): domain Eukaryota; kingdom Metazoa; phylum Arthropoda; class Insecta; order Hemiptera; family Cimicidae; genus Cimex; species Cimex hemipterus. Next base: position 25,763,723 of record CM077107.1, read on the forward strand.
AATTAATTTGTAACAATGGGTATTAGAAAAATATAAAGTGTTTTCTTTCAGGTTTGAGATAACGATGGATCTACTTGGAAAGGATGATTGTGGAGAAAGGCAATCAGTATCTTATTTTAAGATCAAGGTATATTTTGCAAATAATTTGAAACATTTGGTATGTCCGGGTATTACAGCATCCTTTTGCTTGAGTATCATCAAATCTTCAATCATGATCATTTTTTTAATAAAAAATTGTAAGGGGACCGAAATAGTCGTCAACTCTCTGTAAATCCACAGTTCAATTCCCGCCCCTAGCCATTTTTCACACAACCCTTATCCCAATAAATAAATATTTTACATATATTATACTCTCTGCCCGTAGCTAATATGCAAGGACATAAGGTCAATAAAAAATTCCGTATGATTTACATGTATCTCAGTGTCCTCACAGTCTTACCCGATATACAAGTGATAAAGGAATGTACGTACTATAATCTAAAAACGTTTCCAGTTGGCTCAAGAAAAGCATCAGTTGCAAGAAATGGGTGATGACCTAGAAGCGAAGATAAATAAAACAGAAAAGGAAATTCAAGCGATGGAAAACACGCTCAGAGTTGTCAGTCTCACAAATGAAAACTACAAGACAAATCTTGAGACTGTAGATCTTGATGGTAGGTCCTGATAAATAACCTCTTTTCCTCAAAATATATAATTTGAAATATTTGAATCCATCCACAAAATTATGGTTTATTTTGCATTCTGAGAAGTAAAGATTTGGATTTAATTTTTAAACAGTACTAACATGCTAAAACGGATATATTGGTTCAAATTATACAATTGTGGACTAGATGTAGAAGGCCAACTATATGCTAATGTATATGGGTATAATCAATCAGAAAGTCAAATAAAATCACAAATAAATAAATTAGTTTAAAGTTTTAATTAAGTTCAATTTTAACTGTTTTTTGTTTGATTTTTCAAAATTTTAAATTTTTACTATCCAAAGGCCCAGAAATGCAAGAATATTACAATCTGGAAGCAAAATGCCATGAGGTGAATCAACAGTGCAAAGCCAGTACATCTGACATGAACAACATCAAAGTTGAAATCAAGGTGATTAAACATTTAAAACAAACAAAAAGATCAGGAAAAACATTTGTTTTTCTGTTCTTAGAAATTGCAAAGTGGTATACACATGTACCAGAATTGCATACTGGAAATGCAAGAAGAATGGAAAACGAGAGAGGGACAAGTTGAAGTGCTGACAAAAGATTTGGCAAAGAAACAACTTAAATTAGCGAGAGCGAGTAAAATCATGAAAAGACTGATGACAGAAGTGAAAGCGACAAAAGAACCAATTAGTTTAAAGAAAATGGCTCTTGTGAGTTTCATTTTACTAGCAAAATAGCTCATACGTAAAAAAAATAAAATTGTTTCAGAGAGATATTGAATTGCGTCTTGAGCAAGAACGAAACAATAGCGTACTCCAGCAATTGGCAGAATTCGTTAAAAATTACTACGACGCCGCACCTATAGCCGAAAGATTATTGTCCGATAGGAGCATCATTCTGCCACAAGTAAAGGTTTCACTTGAAAAAACCAGCGAAAGGTGAGTCTTTTAAAATTAAAAGCGAAAATTCAATTAACTTATACTGTATCTTGCAGGGCTGAAACAAGGTCAAAGTCGAGTAATGTAAGTGAAATCAGCATATGCAGCATATCTCCTTCAATCATGGTGCTAGACCCGACGATCCTTTTGCCTGAAGAATTCCGCCCGGAATACAAAGAGAGAAAAGTGCCAAAGATTAACTTTGAATGTAAGTAATCGACAGCCTGGAATCAGCAGTTAAAAAAAGAACGAAATTGGAAAGACTTCTGCTCAACGTAGTGGGACCAGAAACATACAAATAAACTTGTTATTAGCAATCTTTATTTTATATTTTGAATTTTTCTATTATAATTTTTAATCTGTATTTATGACTTTATGTGACTCTTTTATTAATTTTAATTCCCTTGAAGTTTTAACGAAGAACTAATAAATTTGATGAAAAGTAGACTGAAATTATCAGACATGACCAAATTTCAGCTTCACATCGCACAAAGAGGAGGTGGAGCCCCTGAAATCGACCTCAATGAATAAAAAATTAAAAACAGAAGTCGAGTATTTGTTCCGTCTCAATATGCATTCTTATATCCAACAGTGAGTAGATTAAACTTCAAGTTCATCAGCTCACAGACCTAAGCGGAAATTTAAATTTTAAATTAGGACTCCAGAAATAGTAATGCATCTTACTGTAATAAGTAGAGAAAGTTATTTTTTTCTAATACTTAGTTGATTCAAGACTAGACAAAAACTAAAGGTAAAACAAGTTTTTATTGGCAAAACATATATACTCCAATTTCAACTGTGACAAAGATAACAAACTCACACAACACCGATATGACACCACACATGACAACACCCTGAAGATGACCTGAATAAAAATAAAAATGTCGGCAAAAAACCAAAAAGGTGTTTTTTCTAAACTATTTTTTGACCACTCCTCACGAATCGGATTTCCTTGTTAAGTTTGGTGTTCCTCGAGGTGCAATTTTAGGACCCTTATTGTTTTAAATTTTAGACCCTACCTTCTTGTTTAAATGTTTTCTTACATGTTGACAATACTGAAATTTTGTACTCAATATCCCCTCATTTTATCCCTGATTTCATGCAACTTATTAACAAAGACCTTTCTAACTTGATTAATTGAGCTTCAAACAATGGTCTCAAACCTAACCTATTCAAATCCCAATTGATAATTATTTACAATACACATCTGCCAACAGAGGATGTTCTTTTCATTTCTCTTGGAGGCTCTTTAATACCCTTCTTTAACCAGGTAAAAAAATCTTTGTACGACTTTTAATACCAGATTATCATGGGGTTATTAGGCTCTGTTGCTAGAATGCACGGGACTTTAAATTTGCTTTAAAAAAATCATAAAGTTATCTTTTCATCACTAAAATTTACACTAGCCAAAATTTTTATTTTACTGTTTTTTTACTTATTGCAGTACTATCTTGAAATTAGAAGTTCATTAATTGCACAAGATTTGCACTAAGTTTATGAAGAGGGGGCGTCAGTGGCCACAAGGTTCCGTCTTTGACACGGCGCTCATCACTGTAAGGTGAAGGTCCCGGGTTCGAATGCGGCCCTGCATTCAAACCCGACATACTTACAAATGGGATTTTTTTTTTTTTTCAAAAACACTGGCACCCTGAGGGTTTATATGACCTCTGCTGTTGCGAACCCTCGTTAAAAAAAAGTTTATGAAGAAGAGAGCACACCATATGACAAGTTCATTCTGGCAAATAAAAACACTTATTCATTCAATTTGATTTTAATTCTTCCCAAAGTGTAAATATTATAAAAAGCTTCCATAATAGATCCAAATCTATGAATGATTCATTGCTGGGGATGATGGATTTCCCTTCGGTGGTATATTAGGTCAGCCCACCCTCTTCGTGTGTTCAGCTTTCAACTGTTTTGCAAACAATCCATGTGATTTGATCAAACTAACATGATCTTGTTCCTATTATTTTTTCTTCTCTCTTTTATAATTTTCCTTTATACCTACTCCCCATCATTCATATACAAATATATTAATACCATTAAAAAAATATTAAATATTATGTGTAGTGTTTAGTGGCCGTTAGTTAATGATTTTTGGAGATTGTGAGATGCGATATGGTGTGTCGTAGGTTTTAGAAAAACATTTTATTTATTGTGCCAATGTTTATATCCTTATTGTGATCATCTTCAAGGCCTGGGATTTATAAACATTGTTTAAATTAGCAAATACATGTAGGTTATGAAAAAAATTTTATACAATGCTAAAATTTCTAGCATTGCATAAATTCACTTTTTTCACATACTACATGTATTTGTACAATTTGATTTATACGTTTATATAAGTAGTATACATACGTTTATAAATCCCAGGCCTGGAAGATGATCTCATTAAAGGTTGAAACATTGGCATTATAAAGAAAATGTCTTTCTAAAACCATGATCTCAAATTAATCATGAATTATTATTTCTTGTATTGTATTTTAGAATGTTTTTGCTATTCAATTATTTAATATTTCTCCTACTCACTGTAAAGGGCCAAGCCCTATTGTGAAAAGAAAGTTCTTTTTTATAAATAAATTTCTATTTCTAGGGCTTCATTCATTACCGTGGCACTTATATTAGAAAATAAATTACATAGTAAAATAATAATAATGGCAACAATTTACTTTTTAAAACATTATTTATAATCAAATGATGGAAGCAAATTTTGGAAGAAAAGCAGAAAGAGAAAAAAAGGAAAACACAAAAGGAAGAGGGAAGAAAATAAGATAATTGATGTAGTTTTTAAAAACTCAGACGCCATGGACTTGAAAGAAGCCAGTGAGAAATAATCAGGGAAGCAAATTCCATAATCTTGGCCCTGCAATTCTGAATGATAAGTCTAAAGGTTTAGAAGACTAGAAGAGACTTTAAAAGAGAGAAGGCTTGGTATATATTTGGAGCATTTGATAAGTAATGAGGGAACATAGTCGATATTGAGGACGTTCATTTGATTTTCTAGGGTTTTTTTTTGGGGGGGGGGCTTTTTTCTAAAACACCGGCACCCCAAGGTTCAAATACCCTCGTTAAAAGAGAAAAAAGCATAATGTAGGAATGATAACCAATTTGAAGGCACTGAGCAGATTAAGAGTCTCACAAAAGTGAAAAAATTGCTATAGTGAGAGAATTAGAGATTTAATAAGGAGAATAAGGAAAAAACATCGAGGAGAATGGAGCAAAAAAATCTAGATCTTTTTAATAAAACTAGATCGTCTAGATTTTTAGCTTTACAGCGAATATTAATAGAGGAGCTATTGACAAGATCAGGGGATAGACAATTTGTATTTATCGTAAATGAATAAAGACTGGGATTTATTAGGGTTTAAAGGGATGTCGCTATTTCATGACCATTGGTTGAGAGAATGAAGATAACAGTTGAGCAGAGATACTGTTTGTAGGGGACATTGAATGTAAAGGTGAGTCATCAGCTTAAAGTTGATATTGGGAGAAATTAAGAACTAACATAACATTTAGAAACTTGGAAAAGAGTAAAGGTCCAAGAATAGAACCTTAGTGTACACAAGATGAAAATAAATGAAAAGAAGAGATAGAAGTTGAAGCTTTAACTCTCAGAGTTCTGTCAGGCAGGAGGGAATGAGATTAATAACAGTAGAAGATTATGTGATGTGCTTTCCTCAGATCAAATTTACTAATGTAGTAGCTTCTAACAAGAAAAAAAAAGTAAAAATTTGATGTACTCAGCTATCGAGTACCAGAAGAAATATCCTTTTGTATGAGTATCCATTTTTCCTGCAGAGTTCTTAATTTGCCAATCTGTCTAGTCTTGTTCTAGAAAGGTAGCAAAGTTCATTGTATGTTCCTGCCCTGTTTGTACAAAAGCCAATTGATTTTAATCCATTATAATTCAGATGGTCGATTTCTTTCATTTAATTCATGTATCACTTGGAGGATGTGAAAAATGAGGGGGGTTTTTTAATGGCCTAATCTTTCAATGCTAAAGAATAAAGTTAAGAGAAGAGTTTTTATTATATTCTTGGAGGAAGGGTATCATAAAAAAAAAGGGCCAGGGGGAACAGTAGGAATCACACCCATGACTGCAGTATACAAGCCGAGAGTACGACACTGACCACTTAGCCCGAAGATGTAATTGACACATTGAGTCTTTAAGAAAATAATCATGTGTTTTAACATAATTTCTAACATGTGTTGGTGATACCAACTATACACAAAAGCTCAAACTATGCAAGAAATTTGAACAAGTACGAGGTTAACACATCACACAAACAAAAAACTGTAAGTTTTTAAATTTTCCAAGTTGAAATTAGTCAATATGATGGGAGGGGGGAAATTAATGGTTTCAAACATTTTTTACTAAGAGTGTTTGTTTAAAATAAAAAGGAATAACACTATGAGAGAGGTATTTCAAACTGAATACAACGAATGTTTGGTTAAAACAACAGCACACTTTACCCCAGTACACAGTATTTATACAAATGGTTGAATTTCAGTTTAAAGTTAAATTTTTTATCTCAACCAGTTAATTTTTTAAGTAAGTTTATCAATGATTATAATTAATTGAGGCCTTTGCAAAAATATATTTTAACCTTTAACGGAAACAAAATCAATGCATAAAGAAATTAGAGTGTTTACTTGGAAAAAATGCTATGTATGTCATTATTAGAAAAACTTATAGGTGTCCCAGATAAAGAGAGCAAAAAAATTGAGTAGTACACCCCATTTGCAACAACTTCCGACATATAGTCCTTATACCTACCTTCAGTCCCTGATGAGTTACGATTTTTGTGTTTCCATGGATATGTTATCTAACATGACAAAAACTCAAATGTCTATCATCAGGGCAACCATGGTTTTGGAGTCAAACACCACTGAACTGTACACCTTCTCCTTAAGGAATCCACAAACCCATATCAATAAGATTGGGGAAACAATATGCCACGATATGACTCCTCTTCTACCAATCCACATCAGATATTGCCGGTTAACCAGACACACACTGGTTGGGTGTAGGTGTACAGTACAATAGTGAACAGAATTGAAGATTTAAGGATTAAAATCCTCAAAGCATCTCATAAATTTAGGGCCAACGACTAACTCTATGCAAAGAGAAAAAGAGCATGGATGTTTGTCAAACATCATGGTCACCATTTTGAAAACTAATTGTAACGCTTAATTCTCATAAATTCTTCAATAATTTATTGTGGATAAAATTATAAAAATTGAAAACCATACAGTTCTATTTACCATCATCACGTAAGCTATGATCATTGATCCCATGTACGTTTTTCAACAATTGAACTAATCTGCTATAATCAGGAGGGGTATGGATGTTCTTATAACGTTAGAAAGCTTAATAAATGATGAACTTTTTTGTGATGTTTAACAATCTCTAGGATTAAATATAATGATATACCTAATTATACATTATTTCTTAAAACTTTGAGGAATTTTCCATATTTCAGCATTTATTAAGGTTCTTAAATGAAAATTATTTCAGGCAAAAGTAGTATAAAGGAATTTTATTCTCATCCAAAATGTGGTAGCCCTGATAGATGTTTATGTTATTCTCAAATAAGGTAACGTTTCCACGGAAAAACTAACCAAAAAATCGTAACTCATCAGGAACATACTTGCCAGGACTACACGTTGGAAATTGTTGCAAATAAAGCATACTCTCACCCGAAGCTTTTTCACAATCTCTGGAACACCCTGTATATTACAGAACATTTATTTATTTGTTTGTTTGTTTGTCATGGTCATGCAGCGATGTAGCTGACATGTTATAAAATTAAATATAACAAACATTTTAATTCTTAATTACAAATATAAAATTATATTGTAAAGGAAATTGAATTCTACTAATGCAATATTTATATATGATGTATATTATTTCAAAATTGTTAAATTTAAAATACTGTTAATAAAACAATAATATTAAAAACTTTCCAACAATAGAACAAAAAAATACTTTAAAAAATTACTAATTTACTTCAGTAATATTAAACAATGTGAAGAATTGATAGTTTAACACTCTAATGGCAATAAAAATAAATATAAACTTGAATTTCAAGGATGTGATTAAAATTTGTGTATTGTTGTTATGTAGACAATGCCTCCGAAAAGCGACAAGCCCTGTAAGTGGGACGAGACGAAGGAGAAGAGGTCGATAAAGTTAGAGAAAGATGCTAAAGCAAAACAGGAAGAAAAGAGGATGGCAAAATGTATCGATTGCAAGCCTTGGCAGTCGTTGCTTTTCTATGCGATACCAGCTGCGGTTTACGCCGCATGGCTGTTGAAAATGGCGAAATGCCCATCCAAATGCTGTCCACCTCCGTGTTGTTGCCCTCCCCCTGAACCAGTAAAGATTCCAGGAAAAAGCCAGTGTAAGAAGATAAACTGAGGGTTGGGGAAACTAGAAAAATGTAATGTTCAATTTTTTTTACATTATTGTAGCATTCTATATTAGTTTATTTTTACAATATAGATTTTTGATATACTGTTTGAAACCATTAATTTAACCTTTGGATTGTGCCTTTCAAATTAAAAATTTGGAAATTTCACTTTCATTCAAAATTATCTCTAGCCCAAAAATAATTTTATATGTTGCTGTTTCATTGTTGTATTTAAATTGTATTTAAATTTAGCTGTTTCAATGTTCAAATTAGGGCATAACATATCAAGAAAAGAAATATGTTCAATAAATAATTAAAAACAGACACACTTAGAATTACATGTATTGCAGCAATAGTAAATCAATGGGAGAGAGAGAAAGAAAGAAGAATCAGAGAGAGAGAGAGAGAGAGAGAGAGAGAGAGAGAGAGAGAGAG
>CM077107.1:25772561-25820068 GCA_039619505.1 Cimex hemipterus
AGAGAGAGAGAGAGAGAGAGAGAGAGAGAGAGAGAGAGAGAGAGAGAGTGAGAGAGAGAGAGAGAAAAATGACAAAAGGAAAATGTCCCATACATATTTGTAAATATTTTAACTGAAAAAATAAAGTATTATATTTTAATAATATATTTACATTTGATTATGTTTTTAGATGGGGTGGTTTAAAAAGGACGATAAAGAAAAGAAGAAAGAAGAGCTACAGAAGCAGGCTGAAGAGCAACAGAAGCGTGCTGAAGAGCTTTCGCCAGTACAATGTGCAGCAAAGAATAATAAAGGTGGTGTGAATTGTGAATTACGAAGGTACTTCATATATTCATTGCCATTTCTTTTTGTACTCCCGTTCATTGTCAGAAAGATATCTTGTTCGAATCCATGTGCCAGACAAGCGTGCCCACAGGTGGATACCGAGAGAATAGCTTGCCAGAAATGTAAGCCATGCTCCGAAGGCACGTGTGAACCACAAAAAAAATGCTAAATAAATGTAATCTTGTGAACAATTTAATACTGTACAACCACTCAATTAAAATGAAATAAAAAAGAGAAAACCTTAACAATAATTATGCATTTATTTGTTAAAAAGTTAGATTTAGTAAATTAATTTAAATAAAGTGAAGGCAGGGAACATAACAACAGTGTAACATTAATAACAGCACCTTGGTGAATCAGTGGTAGTCGTCTGGGTATTTGGACACATTGGGCTAAAGGCCACAAACATGCAGGCAGGGTGGCGAAAGCTGGAATTTGCCCTCCAGCAGAACCAAATGTTATATGTATTTGTATAATTTAAACAATATTTACAAATTCCACACCCTGATAAGATGATTAATAAAGATGAAACATTTGCACGCTACAGAAAATGTTTTTCTAACCTACATCACACCAGACTGTATCTCACGATCTTTAAATAATCAAAAAGTAATGGTCACTAAATATTATACTATTTATGTTGTTGAATAGTTTTTGAAGAATTAACAGCATAATTGTAACAAAAAGTACTATTTAACCAGGTATGCCTCTTAAATTATAGTGCCTCCTGGACTAAAGTTAGCAGTAAGTCACTCTCCAAGTAATGCAGCCAGGATAGTTTTAGGATTAGTGTAGGTGATAGTCAGTACAGAGGACTAGGGAGACAAGTGTGCCAATCAATCTGGATATCTCTGGATGTAAGAAAATAATTCCTCCATCGACTAAGGCAACGGGGGACCCTAGTTATTAGAAAAGAACAGCTTGTAATGAAAAGTTATTTAGATTTTAAGATATAGTTAGTCTGTAAACTATAAAGAAAATGTTTTTCTAAACCCACATCACACATCTCACGATCTCTAAACAATCATTAACCAAAACCATTAGTCCATAAAAGTTATTCTCAATTTATAACAGTATCACTTGAAGAAAATTAAGTTATTCTTGTTTTGTATTTTAGTTCCTTTAATAATAATGTGTACTTTGAGTATTTAAAATATTGTGTACCATTTATTTCAATTTGGATAATTATACCAAAATTTCCTTACTTCGTAGTTAATATCGCAATAACTTTTTTTTTAAATTATTTTTTTATGGTTCACTCTTTTTGTTGCACATATTGAACTGCAAAGTGCCCATTTTCAATTTAATATTAACCTAACCTGCTCATCTCTGTGGAGCAAAGGCAACGAAAAGGATAAGAGGATTTTGGAAAAGTGGTTGAGACTCAGTCCAACAACCACTTTAACATACTACTGCTGTCTTCTGCTCAAGTTGCTGTTTAAACAACATTGGACAATCACTGATACATAGGGAGTAAAGGATTGGACCTAGTATGCATCCCTGGGGTACTCCCACATTTATTTTTCTTAGTTCTGAACAGTGATTTTGTTCAAATCTAAAATGTTTCTCTAATACTAAATTATAAATTTGGAAATAGGGTTGGTGTTTATTGCATAGAACATTGACTTATTCAATTCATTACTTAAATATTTTGCTTTGAAACCCTATCTTTAAAATACTCTGTCAAATACAATTTAGTTGACAATGTTGATCATTGATTAAATACCATTATTTTTTAACAAGCTCGATTCAAAAATAGTTTCAACCCTAATAATAATTTTTTCAAGTAATTATTCTTTCTATGTAAGGTCTTGGTTGAAATAAAAGTCAGTACCACGAGCGGGATTCGAATCTACATCCTCAAGTGGTAGAGTAGCGGTGTATTTAGCCGCAAAAGTTGTGGGTTCGAATCCAGCTCGTGATATTGACTTTTTTGACCAAGACCTTACATAGAACGAATAATTAATCGAAAGAAGTAACTTGCTCAATTGACCACTAAAACGTAAATGGCCTAATAATAATTGCGATTTATCTCCAATCTATTTATTTAATTTAAAATTCCGTCAATTCGGACATTTTCGTCTTAAAATCCCCAAACGGCAGTCAAGTTCCATTTTTTCTTTTGTACATTTTCCAAGGAGGACGAGCCTGGTGCATACTGTAACAATAAAATAGGCCCTCTTTTCACCTCGGGGTCGGGGCAGAAAGACTTCTCCCTCCCTTCCCAGACAATGAAATAATAGACCTGAGTACTGGAAATCACTGTTATTCATCCATCCCTTCTTGCGTCGGCATCGGCAGTTGGCGTTCACGGGTTTTCAACTCCTCTCGTTGCCCAATACCTTTCACCATCATCTGCCTTATCCCATTCAATTTTAGAAGTTGAATGTCACAAATGGAAGAAACAACCTTTCAAGAAAACATCTTGCGAGCCAGAAGAGAACGATCATTTGTCCGCCTATGTAATGCCAACCTTTAAATATTACGCAGGAGTAAATTTTTTTAAACATTTTTGTTTTTGCCTTATTTATTAAAAAATGATCTTATTTTCAAATATTTTTGGTATAATAACAAATGTAACTGGAGTTAACTTTAGTATTACGGGACAAGTCGCCCTAAGAAAATAGTATTAACAAAAGTTCATAATTTTTGGTATAATAAAGATAACTTGAGTATTCTGTAGTATAACGTGAAACGTCGTCCTAAGACAACGGTATTAACAAAAAGTCATAATTTTTGATGTAATAAAAAATGAAACTTGAGAATTCTGTATTACGACGTGAAACATAATTTTGAGAAAATGTTATTTTATTTTTGATTAAAAAAGTGTCTAATGCCAGTGGGGGAAGCCAAAAAAATGTTATAACTTAATCCATGCATTGATCCTGGTCGACAAAGAAGCTCTCACTCATCAAGAGCACTGTTGATAGGTGGCCTGGGAGGACCTGAATCGTAGAAGGATCATCCTTAACTTATGAAGGACATACGGGCATTTGACGAAAGCGCGCAAATGTGTCCGGCGTGGTTGCTGGATGTGACCTACCTAACTGAAGGGTGCTACTTCTAAGTTCTTTATAGAGAGCGTGTAGGATTGATAAGAGTCTCTGGGTACTTTGTTCCGATTTTTGGAGGAAACAGGGTTTTTTTTTATTATACATAGTACTAATAGTTGTGTATACATAGATGTGTTATGAATGAATGTGTAAGTGCTTGGTATTTAAATAGAAAATAATGTATTTAAGAATGAGAAAGAATGCGAATGGGATTGGATCTAATTCTGCATGGGCTAGGCCCTGAATTGAAATTGCTGTTGACAGCACTCGGTGTACACCTCGGTAGCTGGACGGATCATATCGCGGTCTGTCCACTAACTGCCAACTATCTCGAGGGATTCTCCACTCCTGTCGATAATTTATTGTAAATTACAAAAGCTAGAATTGCGGGTTGACTGCGAGAAGTGATAGGCTTAACTCTGCATGTACATACATGTGCGGATTTGAGCTTATATAAACCCATCTAAATCCAACGTTACTTGCTTTCCGCGATGGGCCGCACTAAGCGGTTGACAAGAGTGAAATAAGGCTCTAGGACAAAGCTCCCCAATATTCAATTAATTTCAAATAACAAATGCTTCAATTATGGGAGTTTTAAAAAAAATATGTTCACTAATCATATGATTTTCCATTAATTAAAAAAACACAAGAACTGAGTTTTCCTCAAGCAAGCTCCAAGAGCAAGAAACATTACACATTTACACAAAAACTAATTAAGTCCATTTTGAGGTAAGACTTTTTAAGTAGTTATACTAAGATTCGTATTAAAGAAGTTCGCCTTAAAATAAACCACAGTACAAAACTTAATCGAAACCCGACATTTCTTTTGTACGAAGGAGCAGAATCTAAATGTGCTAACCTTTTTGAAATAAGTAAATAAGCGTCGGAAGTTACTATAAATATAAATATATTTTTTTAATCTTCTTAAGGAGATGCCGCCGAAGGAGGAGCCCAAATCCGTGGTGAAAAGTGTGAAGAAGTGTTTTCCGGATCAGCCGGCGACGGGCTGCTACGTTTTATATGCCTTGCCGTTTGTCATTTCGCTGGTCCCTTTTATAATGAAGAAGTTAAGCAGAAGATGTCCGAAACCGCCGAAGCCCCCCTGTTGCTGAAGAGCGATTGTACTCGATGGTGATGAAATCCGAACAAAGTTTATGGACTTAATAAACTAAACAAAACAGAACGTTTAGATTTTCATTTCTAGAATAAAAGTCCTCTACCAGCCAATTAATGTTAAGCGGTACGACCCAAAGGCTTAAAAGCCCCGATGCAACAACAACGGATTAAAGGTTCTCATCGCATGAAATGATTTTTTTTTCAACAGTTGGGGTTTAAATAAACATTCGGTATTATCAGTATCCAGATGAAAAACCAATCAGGTGATTCAAACATTTACTAACATTTCGGTGAGTGCTAGCCATGTATTTTGTATAATCTTAAGTACCATTCATCATTTATCAACACGTAGTGTCCAGCACGTACCATCTAAGGCACACAAAAAATTGTTTCGAGTTCACTTCCTGAGCGGAAAGAGTACATACAGACACGCTCCGGCAACAGGGCCAGTGTTATCGTTTGAGAATATTTGAACTGCGCTGGTGCGTGTCTGTGCTGTCCGTAGCATTGACATGCATGTATGAATTTTGTCAGACCCGGTGCGTTAGTGACTATTCTGAATTATTTTTTTAAAAAATTGCCTACCAGCTCTGTAAAGCATGTAAAATTCTCTTTCTTGCTTTTTATATTCATTGGATGCACAGCATATTTTTTCCTTTTTTGCTTTCAATTCAATTTATTACCTTCTCCTTCCTTAAATGCACTACCACAGTTAATTCTTCAGCCCAAAAGTTTAAACTTAAGTATAAGCAAAATATGTAGGTACGTTTGCATTCAACTCTAGTTTGAGTCGGCACCTGTAGTGAGTTGTGTATGAGGCGTGTCTGCCATGTTAGGTGCTGGACATGCTAAGTGTTGGTATGAATGGGGCATTTAGGGCTAAAAATACTTCTTAGAAGAGTTTTAAAAACGTTTGTTTTAGCTGAATAAATTCGTCCTTTTATAATGGAAACTCGGGAGGCCAGAGGTGTAATCACCGGACTGCCGGCGGATACGCTGGCCTTCCGCCATCGGAAAGCACATGTTTAAAAAATTCAATTGCAACTCTGTTTACATTCAAATTTGAAAGTATATTGTTTGGATAAAATTAACAAAATCCGTCGGTAACCTTTTTCCAAAAGAAATTTTACACTTAAACAATTATTTCCCATTATTAAAAAAATATTTATAAATGGGACTATTCGAGAAAATTATTGTTCTTTTATTTCTCCTAAATGAGGAAGTGGATATTCAATATTTCCATTATATATTCACTTAATCTAAATAAATCATCTCTAAAAAAAATCAGTTACGGTCTATCTAAATTGGATTAGAACTCCGTAAACCTCCTGGGCCTTATCTCAATCCGTTCAAAATTGACGAATTTTTAGCATTTCCTTTTATCAGACTTGAATTTAAACTCTAAAGTAACTTTTACCAACTTTCGATCCTATTTTTAAGCTTGGCACCGAATTTCCTTTTGAATTAGTTCGTTTGTTTGAAAAATTGACAATCTACTGACATAACTGCACAAACATCGTGAAATTTGGGAAATTGTAATTTTGGACCTACTTCTCCAGACAATTGAGCTCTACAAAACCGCTTCTTCCATTTCTTTAAACACCTTTCGGGTTTTTTTAATTATTCAATGCTCATAAAAAAAATTTCTCGGCCTTTTAAGTCACAGCCCTGTGCTAGGTCTCATTTTTTAGAAAATTTTAAACGGAACAAGATGGCTTTTTAATTGTTTTCCTAGCTTCAGTCGTTCAACAGTAAATTCGAAAATTCGGGAACGTATTAATTTTTCACTTTTTTTTTTCACGTCTTTTCACCAGACAATCATCCTGGAGCGGCGCCCTTTAGCAATCAATAGGAAATTTTAATAAGCTTTTAATTAATCATCTTCCACTTTGCTCGTTTTCTCAACAATTTTCGAGATATTGACGATTTTGAGCAAAACGGTACGTAAAAAACCGATCGCTCTCCCCGATCCAAATAATATAGAAAACTTCGTTTCCAAAATAACTTGTTAAATGAGTAGTTAAATAGACTTCAGGAAGGACTACTTGACGTTTGACTGCCCTTTTTTTGTCCTGTCTAACATCAATAACAAGGTATTTGCAAGCCTAAATAGAAAGTGTATTCCTTTGTCGTTGACTTCAAAACAACCTTCTACAGCATGGACCGCAGGTTTTGATCTTGAAGTTGAATGGCGTAGGTTTTACATTAATTTTGTGTGTTGTTTTCGGAAACATCATACAGCGTTAGGAGTCAAAAAGAACTCAGATTTATCGTGTTCTTTCTGGGGTTAGACAGGGATGTCTACTAAGCCCAATTCTACTTTCCCTCCACCTAGACCTCCCTACGGTTCTAAGCTAAGGAGTGAAATTAGGTAACACAAAAGTAAACTTCGAATCGAAACAGTCATTAAATGCAACACCACTAAGTAACTCAGGTCTTTCCTGGTATATATCTCGAAAAAAAAACTCTTGACGTCATTATTCATTATGCAAAACGTCGTACTGCTGACAGCAAAACATTGAGTATTCAATGCAGTCTGTAGATAAATTCTGTGTTAAGGGTGCCAGATCTGGGATTACCAAATGTTCGATGAGCTGAACGAAGTGCAACGCTTCTTCAATCAGGAAATTTTTTCATTTCTGTCAGCCACACACAACCATCTCCTTCCTTGGAAACTACCACTGTTCTACACCAAAACTGCACATCTCTTATATAGTCAAATCCTTAAGATCCCACGATTCTAGGCTCGCCAATATTTCGGCTGAAGGAATTTTTAATTCCAACCTCTTGGTTCGCACATTGGAAGGTCTTATTCGAAAAATACGGGATTAGATTTTAAACTTAGAAAATCTAACCTAATGGAACTCTTATTTCAAAACACACTAGCCGTATCTGCTAAGAGTTTTTCGTTTCTTCTATCAAGACGTTGAACGGCTTTGTCAGAGGTTTGGTCCGTTTGACGTTAGAAAACCAATCTATATGATCTTCGATGCCTGTCCAACATGTGTTGTGCTATGCTTAATGCTGTTGTCTCACGGCAGGACAACGAGAGGTGCTCTTTATGCAATTCACGCACTCAATTCATTTTATGACGGAATGCACTACCCTTGAGGAGGTGCGGTTTTTGAATTTAAAATAGACCTGATATGCTTGAAAGTACGAACTACTTAAGGAAATAGTTAAAGGTCGCACTGGCACTCTCAACACGACACGTAAGAATGGCACAATTACGCAGAAAACAAACACTGAATAAGTAGAAATACTTTGATGATTATAAAAAATATTTTGTTGCATTATATAAATTCACTTTTTTCCACATCCTACATTAAATTTAAACAATGTTTGTAAATCCCAGGCCCTGAAGATGATCTCAATAAAGATCGAAACGTTGGCACGATAAAGAAAATGTTTTTCTGAAACCTACATCTACGATTTCCGAATAATCTACTTAAGAAATTTAATTTTTGAAACAAAATACTTCAAAGTAACCTTTTTTCGCCAACCTAACATTACCTTTTTCATATTAATTATTTATTTTATTTATTTTGTAAAAACAACTCTAGCTACTTCGGCAGACGGGATAAAATCCATGCTGTAAAATACTTAGTTTTTTGTCCTATCATGTACCTTACTGTAAAAAATATATATTCTATTCTATTCTAATTTTAGATAGACTTCTTTTGGAATATCCGGGACGTACACTGGGAACATGGCCCAAAAGCTGATCGGGCTTTTATTTTGAAGAACGATTTGTTTCTTTACTAATAAATTATTTCAGAATCTATTGCCCAATTGTTAATTTAAATGCCCGAATAACTCTTGTGTCGTGAATTTAATTCTCTGTACAAAGTTCCGGATAACTTTTTCCCATCTTCCAACTGAAATTGTCCATCAAAAAATCAAAATCATCTAGATCGTTGTAAAGCTACATAAAACAATGAGGTTTAACATTTTTAAAAATGTTGAGAGATGAGATGGGAATTTGGATCGAAGCCACGATAGCAAAGGTGGTAGAGTAGCGGCGTATCTAGCCGAAAGTCGCGGGTTCGAATCCCGCTCGTGACATTAACTTTTCTATCTCAACTAAAAACCTAATTAATTTATAAGATTGAAATTAATTGGTCAAACGGACCAAGAAAACTAGTGAATTTTTAAAAAATGTAAAGTAAGGGAGCTACGGTTTAAAGAATTCTATCTAAAATTACTATTTCGCAAATTTCAACTTTGTGCAGTTATTTTATAAGTGGACTGGCAATTTCTAGAACAAAAGTGGACTAATCTAAAAGGAAATTCGGTGTTAAATCTTAAAATGGGAGTCAAAAGTTGAGAAAGGTTACGTTAGACTGAAGAAAATTCAGGTTTTATGTAAAGAAACGTGTTTTTCTTTTTAAATAAATACTAACTCGTTCAAAACAGTATATTAATTTTTGAATGGATAAGACCGTGAAGTTTGCGGCATTCTACTCCACTTTAGACTCGCGGAAATTATTTTTTAATAAGTCTAGTAGACTACCCTATGTACGACACTTTGTCTCCCTGCCAATACAAAGCGAAATAAAATCCAATCTTAGTGGTAGTACCGTTTGAAATAAAAAATTATTTGATATCAGAAACTTTTCTACATACAAACATAAAAAAGGTACTAAAAAGCACCAAGGAAAGTGCTGAGTCTTACAAGAAAAAAATGGAACGAGTATCTACACTGCATGGTGGATACATCTGTACATGGATATGTCTTATGATGGCTATTTAAACACACTCCCAAATTATCAGGGAACGCTTATTTATTAATTTGAGGATCGTTTTTATTTGGAAGCTCATTACAACCGCGTCGCGTCCCAGGCGCCATGAGCGTCGCGTCCTAAGCGTCATGAGCGTCGCATCGCGTCAAAAGCGTTAATCGCGCGCGTCAAAAGCGTTAATCGCGTCGCGTCATAAGCGTTAATCCCGTCGCGTCATAAGCGTCAAAAGCGTTAATCGCGTCGCGTCATTAGCGTTAATCACGTCGCGACATAAGCGTCAATCGCGTCGCGTCATAACAATCAATCGCATCGCGTCAGCGTCAATCGTGTCGAGTCATAAGCGTTAATCGCTTCGCGTCATAAGAATCAATCGCGTCGCGACTTTAAAAACACCTGCCCACCAGTTCGTTCTCGCGTATCTTTGATAAACAGTGCACTGACGCACGGTCAGAGTAACACACACACACGCACGGGCGTGGTAACAATTTCCGGGTTAAACTTTCGGACTGACCCCCAGCCGTAAGACATATCCATGTAAAAAGAAGAGAGAGAAAATAGCTAGTATGTATTACTAAAATAGGCCTGTCGTAATGAGTTGTTTAACGGGCCACAGAAGGAAAAGGCCGTTGGCCCCCGTTTGCCAACGGTTTTTGGCATCGTCGTAAATAGTCGTTAAAAATTCAAAATACAAGGTCGAAATGAGATGGGCGTGAGATGCCGCCTTGGGAGGACCAGATGTGAGTTTGGACTTTTCACGCCCTTCGACATTAAAAAACATTTGCCCCGTGACGCTTACACGAGCTTGAATACTCCAATATTTCAACAATCGACGTGGTGCACAATTTATATTCATTTGCCTTAAACATTATTCAACATTCGATATATTTAAAAACGTGTAAAGGTCTGAAATTGTAAATTGAACACGAAAAATTAAATAATGCGTTTGTTGAAAATTTGGTTACTTTTAAGGAATGAAAATATATTGTAAATTGAAAAACAATAAAGGGAAGGAATCTGTGCAAATTTATTATTTAGCATTTTAATGAACCAAAAGTAATTTTTCCCCCAAATTATAGTTACCATTGTTTAAAATTACCTTACAGACTCTGCAAGACAAGTTCAACATTACAAAAGCCACAACACACAATAACATCAAAGCAAGTATTATAAGTTCATGCTATTAAATATTTAATTTTACAAATAATTTTTTTTTCAGAATGTCTAAGAAAGTGGTGGAAACCCCTGCCAAAAAACCAACTGAATACCAGAACAATTCTTGTGCTGCGAAAGGGGAGCTGGCCAAGAAGTTCGAAGAGCTATGCCCCAATTGTCCCCCGTTCCACCGGACTGTACTTTACTCAATCCCCTTACTCATTGGAGTCCCGGTTCTGCTCAGATTCCTGCTTTGTGGGCCCATCTGTGTCAGACCTAGGCAATGCAGCAAAATCCACCCCGGTTGCTGCCTACCAAAACCGACAAGGAAACAGTGTTACTAAGACTCTAAGAGTGACCATTGCGTGGGATATTGTCAAATATACTTTTATTAACTAATCAGTAATTTTTTTCTGAATTTGTTATTTTTGTTATTTATTTATTTTTTAAATAATTTACCATTTCAATGGACACAATTCCCCCATCTATTGTTTATGTGTATTTGTTTGTTTGTGTGTAATGTCCCAGTATGCATACTGTTTGAACTCATACATTTTATTCTTTAAAACAACAATCTACTTCTTCTATTTAACTGTTTTTTCATATGAGAATGCTCATCTTGTTAATATTTTCATATTGAATATATTTGTTTCGTTGAGTGTTGACCACTTTTTCATGCATGGCCTTTTCTGCTGCATTTTGTTCACAAATGTAAATCAAAACGATGTAGCACAATAAAAGCAGGCAGATTAGTGAAGGAAATAAATAAATAAAACCCTCTCAGATTTACACTATTTGAAGAAATTTGAAATCAACAGATGTAAGACATTACTAAAGGTCAAGAAAAATCCCATCTAAATATATTTTGGTAAATTATCTTTTCAAGAGGAACTTAAAAGGACCTAAAACATTTTCACTCTGAATAAGGTAGAATAAGGCGGAGCTTTGATTCAGAAAGGAGTCTTCTATTACAGAAACTCTGACTCGGGGATATTGAGGATGTCATGTCAGAAAATTTTGTGTAATTTTATGCAGGAGAATGTAACACTGTAACTAAATCAGTCATCTAAAACTTCTTCACAAATGCTATTTTGATGGATTCCCACTCTCCGATCATTAGCTCAGGAATTCCTAATGAAAATACAAATCTTACTGTCACAGTGTTGCAGTTGAGACGAAATTTTCATTTGGAAAATAAATCACCTCCTGGAGATGGTCTCACTCTATCCACCAGACTACACTCCGTCATTTTTTAATTTAGAATTAATTTATTTCATTTCAAAGTCAAGAACCAGGAGTTGTCATTGTGAGAACTCTTTATAGTTAGTATAGCAGAATAGCGGTTTTACTTACTGACAAAACCACAATCTGACGCTTTACCATTCATCCCAGATCAATCAAATATAGTGTTTATACCAAGAAAATTATTACAATTGTTTAAGAAAAAAATAAAAATAAAAAGAAATTAGAAGATTTAATAAAAGTTGTAACAACACTTACCAGATACAAGCGAGGAGTTTTGGACAAGATCAACTTTTGGCCCACCGCCATGAACGATGAATCACCTGAAGAATTCCGAAACAGTTCTCTTCTCTTGAATATTTCCAGCACCATCATGCCGTTTTCAGTTGTTTTGTGTTGTGTCTGTATGTGTGAGTGTGAAGTATATATGGGGGTTTTAAAAAAAATCTACTAAAAAAGAAACTTGTATGGAAAACCGAGTTCATTTTGAAAATTAGCCATCTCTCGCTCTCGTGAAAAATGTATTTTCATGAGCACCAGAATGGGTCAAAACTGTCTAAACATGTTTATATCTCACAAGAGCTGGTAGGGGAAAAATTAATAACAATTCTACAAAATTTATACTGTATTGGTTTTTGCTTCTCCTGTAAAACTTTGAAAAGTTGAAGATGACCCAATTTCAAAATGGCCGATTCAATTAGAAAGGGTGTTTAGTCTTTACAAAGTACCAGATATACAAATTGGGGAATTGATATGTTCTTTAAGTTTATACCTAGAACTTCATAATACATAATCTTAAAAATGCAAGAGGTCGGAAGACTCCATACTAAATTATTTAAAATTGTCTGGTCTAATTTCAAAAAATATATTTTGAATTTTTTTCATTGAAATTATCAAACTGGATCCAGAAAAAGTGCAAAAATAATGATTCTAAGTTTTTATAAAGAAAACTATTTTATGACCCAGGATATTTTCAAAAGGGGGTCTAAAAAAGTGGTACATGTTAACCTGGTGGTTAAATTCGGATGAGTTTGTTACAAGACAAGATTTTAATTTTGGAAAAATTGTTATAAATGTGAATAATAGCTTAGTGGGCAGTTCAGATATAGTTTTCATAAATTTTTCATTAATATAATAGAGAAAAGTGTGCATGATGTAATTAAAAAATTAATAAAAGTGAAAATGCTGGTGGGTCGGATGATGGGTTGGCACGAAAAGACGAGTGGAGGGGCTGGCGGTAACAGTAGTAAAACCTCTCCGCCATGTGATTATTGTATTTCTGCGCGCTTCTTGGTGTCGGCGGTGGCGCTGTCTCGAGTCGCGGGGCTGAAGCGCAGAGTTTCCCGACCCCCACTGCGTTCACCTCGGCACTCTGTTTATCTGCGTCTTTTTCCACCTTCGACCCGCCCTGCCGTGACTCTAACCCGTTTAAACGTCTCAGGCGGGTTTTCCTCGAGTTTTCCGACTTTTCCGCCCTCCGGCCGGCCCCGAGCTGGCCCAGGACAGCGCCGAGACCCCGGCCGGATTTGAACGTTGGCGGCCCAGATTTCCGTCGGGCCGAGCAGCTGCTCGCGTTGTACTTATGGCCGTCGGCAAAGCTTTTTGAAAGCTTGTTCGGTCGCCTCGTCGGCCTTTGCGTTGGATCGACTCGCCGAATCGGACTCCCGAGCTTTTTCACTTCGCCCCAAGGAAGCAGAGATCGTTAAAAGGCCGCCGGAGGCCCTCGACGTAACGTTATGCCGTTGTAGCCGTCCACGTCCGGGAAATCGTTATCCTAGAGGCGACAAGTGTGCACGACAAAAGGACGGATCGTTTCGGCAATGTCGGCTTCCCGACTCGGAAATATGTAGTTTCTCCCTGGGTTCGCATCGCTTTCGGGCGTCTTCACGGGGAAAACGTTCATTTAATCATCAGAGTGGGAAAACCAGATGGTGAGTAAAAAATTAACTGATTTTTCCCCCCGACCGAGTCTTGTTTTTCCACCTGTACTAAAATCGTAAACTTCCTCGAATCCCGTGTTATTTCTTTTCGAAAACTCCTTCGGCAAACAGTCCTCCTCGGCCTTATCTCGGGGGAAGAAAAATCCCTAGATAAGGAAGTCCGGACTGTCGAAAGTTAATAAACTTTCCGAGGATGCCGACCTTAAACTTGTAACTCCTTATTTCCCACAAAAGGAGAATAAATCAAAAAGGAGGATATCTCACCCCCTGGAATATCGGCTGGCGACCCGATATTCGCCCTGGAAATTAACCTAATGCTGGGGTGAAAATGTGCTTGGCGTTTCGACCCCCTCCCCACGTTACCAGTTACGGGCATAAAACAATAACTTTCAATCACTAAAAAACAATAAAGTTAACAGATTTATATCTAACGAACAACATATTTCTAATTTAAACAAAATACATTCGCACAAAACTGTATCCGTACATTTCCCCCAAACAAATATCTTATAAAGTTCAATAAATTTTCTTACCATTTATGAAAATACATAAATTAATTTAGCAACTTTTTCCCTTTAAATTGCCTTCTTTAAATGTTTAATTAAAGACGAATTTAATTTACGATGTGAAACGCATTTCGGACATTTCTCGTACCACGGGATATTATATTTAAACCCCCTTACGAATTATTAAATCCCGTCTGGAAAAGAAAAAAAAACAGCACCCATTTTTACAACCCCCTATTGGGATATCGGACTCCACATTTTTCCTAGTCGGATCGCTAGATATCGGATTGCTTTAAATAAGAAAACTGGTTCAGATCGTTTGCGTTCTGGGAAGGTGACACTGACCTCCAAAAAAAGTCCAGTAGTTTTTCTTTAAAATTCTTCAAACATCCTGCAATTCCTTGAAACTGCCGACTAGACGGCAGCTTAAGTTTAATTTAAGAAAAACTTCCTTTTACATTCCGTGGCTTTTTTCCCTTTGGTCCACCCTCGGCGTGGCTCCCCTCGGAGTCACACCCTCTGGTTTTCGATTTATCCGTTTATCTCCAACACTTTTTTTTTATTTGTTTATTTTTCAGTTTGTTTAGAAATGTTTCTGTTTTCAGATGTCGAAAGTTCAACGTGTTCACAAACTGGAGGACAATGATGAAATAATTTTTCATTCTACGCCTGATATGAACAATGCCAAATTCGGTGAGCGAATAAATTATTTGTTTGTTTGTTTTTTCTTTACAGTATTTACTGTTTGAACTTTACTGGAACGAAACTTTTTTTTAACGTAGTGGTGGGGTGTTTGTAAAGTGGGAGGAAAAAATTATCTACATTGATAAAGAAAAAAAGTTTAAATGTATCATTCTGTTTACTTTGGAAAGGATTAGATTAGAAGCCTCTCTGCTCTCCGAAGAAACATTTTTGACAATAAAGTTTTTTATTTTGAGTCCTCTTTAATATGAAGTCTTGTTTTTCATGAGTCTATGTATTGCTCACAAAAATGCATATTAGATACAATTTTCTTTCAGAGATTAATGAGCTGAAAAAAAATTTGTGGTCAATTAATTGTTAAATTGATAACACATTATAATTCAGGATGTGTCGTCCACAGGTCTGCTGTTTCCCTGCTTCCTGTTTTGATTCTTCAGAATGTATTCAACAGTTGTCTGTGGACGACAAACATTCCTGAGTTCTGTTAATGAGATACTTACTAATATTAATAGTAGTAGCTTGTAATTTCTATTTCATATTAAATTCTCTTCCATTAAAAAAAAATAATAATACAAATGTACAATGTACAAGTTGTAAAGTCAAAAGTATTCAACAGTTGTCTATCCATGTGTGTGGGTGTGTAAAGAAAAGTTTTACTGTTGAAATTTCTTGTAATTTCTAGGATAAGACTTGGCTTGTTCCTTTTGTGTACAAAACCAAAAGAAAACCAGTTTTTAAATTTATCGCTGGAAGCACATGAAATAGGACTTTTCCATTGTTATCTTCATAGATCTATTTAATAATGAAATTCATACTTAAAATATTCGTATAGTAGCTAGCAATTTGTACAATTCTGTTTCATATTAAAAATTTACAATGTACAAGTTGTAAAGTCAAAAGTATTCAACAGTTGTCTGGGTGTAAAAAAAGTTTTAGTGGTGGGATTTCTTTTCATTTCAAGAATAAGACTTGGCTTGTTGCTTTTTTTCGTTGGAAAACAAATACAGAATCCAGCTTTAAAATTTATCACTGAAAACACCAAACATACGCTTTTTTTTTTTTTTTTTTTTTTTCCTACGTAGTATATTAAATATTGATAGATACTAATATTATCAGAGTAATAGCTTGTAATTTGTACAATTTCCTTAATAAAAAAGTACCAATTTATAAGTTATAAAGTCAAAAAGACAAGAAAAATTGTATAAAATACAAGGAATCTGTTTCATAAACAATTACTATAAACAATAATACAAATATTGGTAATAAACCTGTCTTTATTTGTACTGCTGATACAAGTGTAGGATCAGTTGTTCACTTGATCAAGAGAGTGCAAATTTCCAAAGGTTAGATTAGTTTTGCTCCTGCATTTTCCTTTACAATTTTAGAGGATTTACTTTTCATTAGTGATGATTAACAAATTACTGAGGCTACAGCTTGATAAAATGTTACACTTAGCAAAACCCGCAGAACCTGATTCAATTTTGACTTTGCAAGTTTTTCATTTTAAAGAATGGTTCGAAATGTCATCATACAGACTTGAGTTGCTACTGATAGAGGTAGGACCACTAATAGAAAAAGGAGCAGTATTTCATCGTAACAAACACTGTAGTGCACTGGCTGGAAAGTTAGCAAGTTCGACAGAGTAAGTGACATTCATGGTACGAGTACTACTAGCATAGGTGTGAAAGGTCAATGCAGTCAATATTTCAAGCAGTTGTAGGCCAGAAAATGTAATTTCAATTAATAATTTGTTTTTAAATTTTCCTCATATTTGTCAATGGATCACTGATTCTATCTGAAAAATTAGCTCTTTTGCTAATAATTAATAGATATTCAACAGCAATAAGCAACAACAGCAACCTGTTTGTTTCATTAACTAAAGAAACCTGTGTTGCTTGTAACAGCAGATGTGTTTGATTCCCATTTTCCATTTTTTACTGTACAGCTTGTACTTATGTATTTTTCTGCGTGTAAAATATCACTTTTACTTTGTAGTAAGTGCACTTGCATATTTTAACCAATATTATTAATCTCAATATGAACTAGACCCGTGCACACAAAGAATAGTTTTTAGAAAGGGTGTTTATTTTAGTTGCAAGAATAAGGACTGGATATTAAAAAATAAGCATATAAAGTACAGGTCTGGTCTGGTTTAATATGAAACTTTTAGAGATTGTTTGTGTCCATTTCAGTAAAACGTCTGTTGACACAATTTTGTTTCAAAGTTTAATGACACTAAAGAGAGATTTATTGCCTGACATTATTTGCCTTATTTAAATGAGAGTTGAGTCTATTAAACTTCAAGTTGAATTGATCCGTTACCTCCCAAGCCTTTTCTTTTGGGCCCGTGGTTAGTGTGGTAGATTATCGGCTCGTAGACATCATGATCATAGGTTTGAGCCCAATGATAGCCTTCCCTTAATAATATAACTAAAAACTAGCTGTTTTTATATATTATATCTACAAGATATATAGCATTATGTGCTGTTTTATTAAGAATGGTTCTTAAAACACATTTGTATGTGCTTATGCTCTTTACAGAAAACGTGTAGGCATGCTGTCAGATTTAGGCATGGTTCTTGGGCATAGTAAAGCGTTTCTAGCCCCCTGTTTCGCTTTTTAGAATTCTTTTTTTTTTTAATTGTATACAAATTGATTTGATGATGTTGATATGATATTTCAGGGTGTCTTGCACTGCACCCTTTAAAGCTATTGTATTCCCTCGTTATCTGCCTAAAGCACATCGGTGAGTCCTATTTCATCAAGAAACTTGATTAATAGGCCCAGTTTTATTGGTTGAAGCTCTTCTATGGTCACATTGTACATCCCAAGACACTTCCTCCTGGGGGCTAATGTAGCTCCGCAGTTTTTTAGTAAGTGTCTCTTCTGCTTCTTTGCAGAATGTACACGGATTGTTCCAATTTTCTTTAGATGTCCATTTAATCTACAGTGTCCTGTTAGGAATCCTGTTAGGATTCGCAGTCTGTTCCTTCTTCCTTTGACACATTCTGTGATTTCTTTCTTGCCAAAATTGGTTAGAAGATTCTTGGATTGTCTGTATCCAATAAGTGAATTCCAAAGTTCCCTCATTTTCTTTTTGTTCTTCTGTCTGAGATATTCATCAATAGTGTGGATTCCTATGTCACAGAAGGGTTTGGGTCCTATCAGCAGCATAGCAGCCCTTTTCCTTACAAAGGTCTCTGCTTTCTCATTGCCTTCTACTCCCATATGTCCTGGGACCCAGCAGAAGCTGACTTTATTCTGCATACCTAATATATTTAGTTTGGTTTTGCAGTTCAGCACTATCCTTGAACTAACGGTATTTGAACTTAGTGCTTTCATAGCTGCTTGGCTATCTTACAAATTTATTTGTGTTGTGAGGTTATTTGTCTGAGTGTGTGTATTTATTAGTGTGAGGGTGAAACAGCATCCTGAAGTGTGTTTTAGATTGAAGACAGAATATATATCAAATTACCTCAACAACCCTATTAGATTATAACTGATATTGCATATTGGTCGATAGGGGAATACTCCACCAACTAATCAGAATGAATGTATTTGTTTGTGTGAATGTATATTATGGGATGTATTTATTTAGTCTAGGAGTAGATTTAAGTTGAGGGCTGAGATGTTGGAGCTTAACCCTGTTGGTTGGGAAGCACCTAACTTAAAGGGGCAAAAAGCAATCCAGCCACATGCATGTTATGAGACCTCCCCCTACATGGAAGAGTGTCAATCCTTCAGGGTGAAAGTCCAAAATCCCAGAATATGATTTAATGTGGATATGACCAAACCCCTGAGTTATTCTAGAGGAGTGTGGGAACATGGTGAATCACTGCTAAACTGCAATTTAATTAGCTTCTTTCATAAATCAAATAAGGAGTGTCTTCCATGTGACTTCTGCCATGTGTAACATGCTAGATTGTCACTGTGCATGTGTCATTTGTTGTTTCGACTAAAAATCGCAGTTATAAAAAATCAATAAATACAATAACAAAATTGATAAAACACATCCCACTATTTTTGTTATTTGCCTTATTTATAAAAATATTTGAAAAGTTAAAATTCACCAAACTGCCTATAATTTGCATTTAGAATAAAAGTATTCCTTATTTTTTAACTGACTGAAATAAAACAAATTGTTACTATTTTTGGGTGCGTTTTACTTTGATTATTTGAGTCTATTAAATTACTTCTTCAATCCAGATTAAATGTCTAATTAAATCAATTATTCAAAAGGTTAACACACATTGCTTCTTGCACTGTTACTTCTCAAAAACTGATGTTCACATATATGGTGCACCAGAAATATTGGTGGGGAATTTGTATGCTAAAGAGGCTGTCTCAAAATATATACCTTGTTCAGAAGTTTTATTTTATATATAAAAAAAGAAAACTACCAGGTCTTTAAAAATGCAACCTTTTCAATTATAAAAAAATGAGCTAATTTAAGAAAACAATACATAACAAATAAGAAGGAAGGAAAACGTCAAAATGTTATGAGATGATACAGGGTTCTTGCAAGACTTCTTGACGAATATACGAATTACCTCTCGAAAATAAAAGACTGCTTAACTGCAACATAATTAGGATGATGGAACTTAAGGGGTGTTCATCCAAACATTCCAATATCTGCCATATCCCAACTGCCCAATCCTTAACCTTACAAAATTCCTTGAGGTTCCATTTTATGTGTATTGAATGTAACTGCATATACAGTCTGATCAAGATGAAATCTGTTTCCATTACCATAAGTTCAATAAAACCTTTCCAACCTCCAAACAAACTATGATCCCAAATAATTCCCTTGAATTTTCCTGCCAACTGAAGAGCCAAGAGCAGTGACACTGGAGGTGATAATAACAGACATTTTAGCATTATTGGAGAGTACTGAATCAACCAAAAACCCATAGGACTCTTTTTTTTACTTTTCTTTTCCAGTTGAATTTTTATATTTCTTGGGTTTCTTTTCAAGAATTAGAGAACCATCAAAAGAAAATGAGTTTGATGGCTACTACTAGGTGTTTTCTCCACTTTGATTTTTAATTTTGTATATACAAAATTTTATATGCAAAACTACAGTAGTGTATGTTTGTGTTAGACCATAGGTCTTCATTGGTCCATATTGCTCTTGAATCATTATAGAAGATAACAAAATAGTACTAGAAAACTAGACGCGTTGTTGGTCATCCATTTGTGAATGGTACAGCACCTTTTTGTTTATTTTGAAAAGAGATAGAGATTGTGAGCAGATTTTTCAGCTGTCCAAGTAAACAGCTATGTTTATTTGTTTTACCATTTCCTATTTATAATATTTAAAAAAAAAAATTAAAATTAAATGAATTGAAATATGCATTAGTACTCCAATGATAACATTTGCCTAAATTTACTTAAACTGACATTAAATGTAATTATATTTTTGAACAAGTTGAAAATATCTGTTGTTCTTGGTATAAAACTGAATTTGGCATAATTAGTTCTACGGCAATCGATTGAGAATGTTATTTAACTTATGGAATGATATGATGTTTACATTTATCTGTTAATACAGTTTAGATTTGGTGTTTTAATACTAGGACTAAGATTAATAATAATAATGCTTTATTGAAGTTAAGAAAGGAAAAAGACAATTGTGATTTCAAAGCATTTAAGGATATGGATCTTGGATCAGTCTACCAGAGGTCGGTTGATTAAACAATCAAAAACGAAAAAGATAAAGTAAGATAAAAATTATAGCCTAGGTAATAAAATGAGGAAGAAAAAAAAAGAGAAATAACCAATGTTAAAATGTGAAGAAGAGAATAGAAAAACAGGTTGTACAATACAAACCAAAAATTAAACTCCTTAATAATTAACTCATATCTGTAGTTCCATGCATGCCTAGTGTAACGTATTAAGGGCCGCATATTTGAGCCAATCAAAAACTGTAACAGGTTCTCTGGGGAGAGTGAAACATCCGAGATGCAATAACCGAATTTCACCCAGGGATGAGCACTCTGCCATGAAGTGAGATACAGTTTCACGAAGTACATAAAAAACAGATTCCCAGTTTCCCTCTGATCCAAACAGTCGAGTTTAAGTGCAAAACTCACTTCTTAGCTTAAATAGCAATTTAATAGCCACAAAGTCTGTCAATTTCTTCATGCAGGTACAATGCAGGTGAAATTTGTACCTCCTGTAAACCACATCTTCCTTACTGCAGCTGCACGTACTTTGGCGGTAGCTCAGTCATAAAGGGGGGGGGGGTGTTGAAGACGAGGTGATGGTTGGTGAGGAGGTCAAAGTTTATTTATAGGTGTTACGTTGAGCGCCACGATATTTTTGGCGAAGAATAAATACTGAAACCAGGGGATAAAAAGGAAAAGAAGAGTAGAACAATAGGGAGAAGGGAAAAGGGAGGGTAGCGGTGCAGCGCTTCTGGTTCTCTTCTTTCTGATGGTGCTTCCAACCAGGATGATGGGGCTAAATGATGAAGTTTTCCTGCTTCTATCTGAGTTAATTCGTTAACACAAGCAAGTTGCCTTAAAGCATTACCTTACTTAGAGTTTAAAACTACAATTAAAAAAAAATAATACTAATCACAACTATTCTATTTACAAGTACATAGACATATTCTTTTAAATTAAAAACTAACAAAGGCCGAAACTTATAGCTAATGTCTAGTTTGGAATTATCAGGCTTGATAAGAAATTGGAAATGTGCCAACTCATGGGATCACTCCTCACTAGCCAGTATCAGCCAGTTCCTCTTCGTAGGAGCTCTTCGAACTGCATGACTAGGTTCACAAACCACACACATGCATACACTTTTTGAAAGAAAAAAATTAAATTTTCCTTTCCTCACGGATGCCACCTCTTCCTCGGAACGTCTACCCAACTGTCTCCTCTTGTTTTTTTTTCCTCTTCCAAAAGTTGAATATCAATGAGACCTTCAGATCCAACAAAAATCAGTTGTAACTAAAACTCGGCTTCATTGATATTCAAATTTTTTAAAAATAAACTTATTTAACTCACAGGTTGCTGTTTAAATCGTATTATACGGATTTTAAGCATTAATTGTTCACTGATGGGTTGAAAGAGTTACAAGCACGTCTCTTGACATGAATTTTAAGAGTGAACTTGCCATTGCGACATTCCAATGAGAAAATGGTTTTAATTCCGTTCAATTTTGAACGTGCGAAAATCGTTAATTAGAACTGCATTATTAAAGATAACTGAATATTATCCTAATAAATATTGTAAGACAATAATTTTAAATGAGTGATTAATTGATATAAAATATCATTAAATATAAAAATCCAATGCATGGACTTGCTTTCAAGATCTAGACTAATCTTTGGACTGGAGTAGGACATTTCCTGTTAGGCGTATTTCATAAAAAGAAGCAACTGATATACTCATTTACACAGATAATATCCTTGCATAATTATTCTACCATTAAATTTTTTAAAAATTGTTTCTTTTTAGCTGTTAATTATAGGGGAAATAAAAATTCACACATTTTTTGTAACACATAACTAACTTGTATAAGAATTAATATATATATATATATATATATATATATATGTGTGTGTGTAGATTAGTAGGACTTGGATTAATGGGTTTATTTTGTAAATTTGTATTTATAAATTCTCCTTTGTCTATTATATTATCAAAATTCGTGAGTCGAATTATCTTTGAGACAGATGAAAGTACTAGTTTTGCTTTGGATTAAATTGATAGATAGGATTCAACAATTTCACAACAATTCAATACATTTTGATCGTATTTTTTATTTTCTAATAGTTCATTGAACAATATTCGAAGGAGAATTCAATCATTTATAAACTTTAAAAAATTTCATTTTAATGAAGTTATTTCCTGAGAAACGAAAGAATTATTAATTTTTTTGAACCATTGCTGTTATTTATGGTGGTCAGTTGTACTTTGACCCATTTCTCACCAACCTCACCACATGCTAGTTTTCCATTGTGAGCTTGCCTTGAAATGTTCACCAATGTCCTTGCTAGTGAGTAATTAAAACGAGTATTTAACTTAAATATCAATTTGATTAGGTATTATTATAAAAAGTTGTTTTATTAGTTTTGCAAATAAATTATATGGTTTTAATTAAATAAAGTGATTATTTAAATTGATAAAAAAAAAATTTTTTGTAAAGTTGTGGTATGAAAAGTTAATACAACTTAACTTTTATCATTAATTACGTGTATTACTACTTGCGAACAATTTATTTTTCTATAATCATTCAGTGCCATTTCTTTGTGATTTTTAACAATAAATTTATACCATAACCATACAAAAATAGCTCATTTCCAAGATGATTCAAATGTTGGTTCTAAATAAAAATAATTTCATTTTTTCCTCTTTTCTTTTTCTTAATAAATTGATTTTGTCTTCAAGGTGTTAGTGCTAAGTTGTTGAGCTTCAAAATTTTTAATAAGAAACTGAACAACAAAGGAACAGCTGCTTTAAATTTTAAAGCATACTTCTCAAAGCTTTGGGCTTTTTTTTAATTTAATGAATAAACAAAATTATATTGCTTTGGCGAAGGGTAATATTAAAATTATTGAATTGAATTTCACCTGCGGGTATGTTAGGTTCTTTAGATAAACTCATCCGTTTCTCTTTACTATTGAAGCTTCTCCATCATGCAAGGACGAATTGGATGGAGAAACAATAGTAACATCTCCATTTCATTTATTGGATCACAGATACGGTCGAACACCTCAGAATCAGAATCAAAGGGAGCCAACGAATTTGAGTAAAACTCAGGTGAATTTAACAATTTCAAATTGTATTATTACATTTTTGTGAATTGTCTTGATGTATTTTCTTTTATTTTTTAGGCGGTTAAGAGAAGGCTAAACCTAGAGTCGCCTTCAGGTGACGAGGAATCTGGTTTTAAGACTCCTAAACCAAAAAAGAAAAATAATACTGTTGCAAAGACAATACGAGGTGAGATCAGCAATAAAATTATGAACTGTTTATGTTATAAAATAATTTGAATGATTATTTAGGCCAAATGAAGACGCCTACAAGGTACGATACGTCGCTTGGCTTGCTGACGAAAAAGTTCGTCGAGCTCCTTCAAAAATCACCAAGGGGCATTGTCGACCTTAATTACGCTTCAGTTTCTTTGGATGTTCAAAAAAGAAGGATATATGATATAACTAATGTCTTAGAAGGTGTCGGAATATTAGAAAAACGTTCAAAAAACAATATTCAGTGGAGGTTTGTTATATTTTATTACTTTGTGCTTTGTGACAGATTTAACGTTGGTTAACATTAATTTCTTTTTATAGAGGAGGCACATACACGGAGTCTCAAAACGATGTGCAAAATGAAATAGAAAAGTTGGAAAAGGAAGAAAAACAGTTGGATGAATTAATTAAGAGAGCTGGTATGACAACTTTTCCCTTGGCCACTTAATATTTCAAACTGTATTATTAAATTTGTATATGCTTTCAG
The DNA here is from genome assembly GCA_039619505.1 of Cimex hemipterus. Classification (NCBI taxonomy): domain Eukaryota; kingdom Metazoa; phylum Arthropoda; class Insecta; order Hemiptera; family Cimicidae; genus Cimex; species Cimex hemipterus. The sequence goes on from CM077107.1 coordinate 25,796,806, forward strand.
AGGAAGACATGAAAACGCTCATGAAGGAGACCCGATATGCTTATGTCAGTTACCAGGATATTCGGAGCATAAAAGCTTATGCAAACCAAACTGTTATGGTTATTAAGGCTCCAGCAAACGCCTGCATAGAAGTCCCACTACCTACTGAGAAATCAAGGGTGAGTACATGTGAATTTTACAAATTGAGGGTTGTTTATTATTTTTTATTTTTTTATAGGTTGAAATGCTCATAAAGACAGACAAAGGGGAGATTGAAGTGTTTCTGTGCCCTGATATCAAAACAAGTAAAGAGGACAAACCAATTACTACTTCTTCTTCTCCTTCAACCTCAAAAGAGTCTCCACCTTCAATCAGTGATAATGTTAAGTTATCTGTAAGTTTGTTTAATCAGCATGGCTTCCTTGTTTTTTTCTTCTCTTTTCTCCCTTACCCCACTAATTCTTGTCTACTTTCGTAGGAATCCCGAAAACAGATTCAAGTAAAAAGTGAACCGACGAGTCAAATCCAGAAGGCTTTGATATCTGCTGCAGACGACTTCCAGGAACCATACCAGCTCCAGACAGAAGACCAGCACAGTTCCGGTAACTTCTGGAATTTTTGATCTATTAATGCTTGCTTTTTAATGAACTCATAACACTTTTTTTTTTTTAATTGACAATCATTTGCTTATACACTACTTTATACATCACCATTTTTTTAAGTTTACTCTGTTGCTTTAGCTTGTTTTGCATGGATTTTGTTTGTTAATTATCAAGTAATAATTTCTGGCTGTTTTCTCCCTATTATTTTGTAAATAATTTTCCCTCTGCGCGATACCTTTTAAGTATTTTCCTCCCCCATTTTATTAGTCTATAGAAGTTTTTTCTTATTCTTTCTTTTATTTTAGTTTTCTTAAGTTTTAATTTGTAGTTTGTACCTGATAAGAGGGTTCCTATAAGAAATGTATTTTTTTAATTTATTAATTATTTTTAAATATAGTTTCCTTTAGAAATTACTTTCAAGATAATATTTAAGCAAAATTTTTGTTTATGAAATTTTTATTCTTGATTTTTATTTTGTATTGCAAAATATAAATAATATAAACAAAAATTTGAGCCTTGTTGATATATTTATATATATACCCAAGTAAAGTTTCTTTTAGTGTGAACAATTATTTCATTACTAATCCTGGTGGTGGTTGGTGCTGATCAGTTATAAAAACTGCACTTGTTACACAGCATAAAAGTCAATCAAATTCAAAATGTGTGTTGTACCACAAAATTTAAAAAAAAAAAAAAAATGTAAGCTAAGCAGGCATTGCCGAAATTTTGGAGGAGGCGCTCACCGGGTTACAGAGCCTGAAGCTCAGTCGGTGATGTGTTTTCACTCATATCACAGGCTGAGCTTTTAGATTTTGTAATCCAAATTCAACGAGATAAGTTCCGGGGACATCTAACGCACTTTATAATCGTAATTGTAAAGTAGCCAAGGCGCTTAACGAACAACACTGCATGTTTTTACTGTCCAGGTTTTTCAACAACACTTTTCATTTGGCAAAATGTCATCGCCAGTCATTTTCAGTTATGCATCCTTACGGGTCTGATTTCAAAATGTACTTATATAAGCAACTCTCCGTTCATTTATCATTATTACTGTAAATATTGCAAACAAAAAATACATATTTTAAGCATGGTTAATTTTTCATGTTGTAAAAGTAGCCTTGCGTAGAACAAGTAGATTCATTTTTTTAATATTATTTTTTGAGTCATTTCATTTCAGATAATCTAAAAATTTTTGTACATCTAAGAAAACATAGAATTTGTTTAATGCACAATATAGAAAAAATTGTTAATCAGGGAAGTTTTATGAATCAATTTAATTTAAATACAAGTTTTTTAAAGAACAAAATATATTACAGTACATTTCTTTTATCATAAACCTATTGTGAATGAGAGAAAAGCTGGATTTTAATCTGCGTATTTTTATTTTTTATTATAATTATAATAAAATTAGTTTAAATTTTGTGTTCAATATGCCTTTGTGCACAGTTAAATAATGTGTTTTGTTCTTTATTTATATAACATTAACAATTGTTTTAAATATTTTACTCTATTCTTCTTTTTTAGACGTTTCTTCAAAACTAACACCATTTAATTGCATGTTTGTTTACCATTTCTTTCTTTATTAATATATATATTTTTCAATTTTTTAAATTGAACATTTTATATTATACATATACTGTTGAAATGTAAAAATTGCGTTGTCTATCATGACCACAAATCGCAAACAGTAATATTACTTCAAATTTATATTAACATTAAGCGCTTGGCTATTAAGTGATTAAAAAGCTTGGCTAGAAGAGGGAGCTTTGCTTGATTATGCATTAATTGGTGGGCTGGATGTTGTGGTGGTGCAGATTTAACGTCAAGTGCTGTAGCACCATTGCATTCAGCTTGCCAATGCTGCCACACTCACTGCATGCATTATAATGAATTACTTATAGTACATATTATTATAGTCCTTATAGAATTGTGTTGGGAATATTATTATTTATTTATTTTATTATTATTAACTTTTTCTGTATATTAAATATATTACTTATGGATATTACACAAAAATTTGTCAGATTTAAATTTTTTTAAATAATTTGGTGTATCGTGTTTATATTGTATAACTAGGATGCAAGTTCTTGATTCTTTAGAATTACAAAAAAAAAAATCAAGAGCACTTCAATATTAATAGATCTCTTTATTTTTCCTATATCTGTTACAAATAAGACTTCATTATTTTATTCAACACACATTTTGAAAGTGGATACAACAAAAATTTTAATTTATTTTACATGTTGAATAACACTTCTTGAATATGGGTTTGAAGACACTAACACATCAAAGACTGTTTCATCTTAGACCATATCGGAACTTTTTTGTTTTGTAGCAAAAATTATCTGCATGTTAAAATAGTGTTTTTATTTTCTCTTCTTTTTTCTTATTGCTTTTAGAAAACAATTTTGAAACACACCATTGTCTAATATCACAGAAAAAAGGAAAATAAATAAAATAATAAATTAAAAGATTGATTAAATTAGGCATGAATGTACTATTCAGATCCAAGCTGAAATCAATTGTTTGTTTCTGGAGCATAAATTTTTTATACAAAGCGAGAGTTTAACTTCCATTCCCGCCTGTATTTATTTATTTATTTTATTGGGAGGCATGGTAAATTTTCATTTTTTGTCTAGTTTCTAACGAGCTAAAAGGGGGGCTGCGATAGACGAGTGGTTAAGGCATCAGACTCTCAGCAGCGGTCTTGGGTTCTATCCCCACCGTCCCCTCTGGAATTTTTCTAACGCATTAAGGGAACCGGTGCCCGCATTTGACAGAAATATGGAAGGGACGAGACCCGATCTCAGCGACCCTGAATTTGGTCCCACCCCTTCAAAAATGAGTTTCTTTGATGGAAGAACGCTGGTACAACGGAGGGGCTCATGTTCACTTTGTGTTGCGAGCCCTCCCCCAAAAAATATGGAGCCAGGGATATAGTACAATAAGCTGTACAGCTGAGTACTCAGGAAGGAACTACTCCAGTCCCTGGTATCCATTGGGGCGAAGGAAAAAAAACCAAGTAAACGTTTTTGTCTAACTCTCCAGTATAACAAGAAAAGGACTTAAGACTTTCAAAATGCAAGATACTCATCAATTTTCATTTTTATAGATTTTTGATGCTGAATTCAATGGTGCAAATGGGTTTTTTTAATTTGGAAGAGCCATAAGTTTTGCAACATTGAATTTTGTCAAAAAAAAGTTCATTAATAAGTTTCGTGCAAGTTCAAATTCTTTTCCATATCTTGTTATTCTGGAGAGTTAGATCGTAACTTTTTATCTCACGAGAAACAATACAAAAAAGTTTACATGTCTCTGGGATTTTTTTCCCTTAAAATATCCCAATAAAAATATAAATATATTTTACGGTTAATTTTTTATGAATATATGTTTTTAATTTTTTCTTTTTAACAATATATATACACACATATTATTTCAATTGATTTATAATTTTTAAACAAAGCGAGGCTGAGATGAAAAATTAGTGTCATGAGCGAGACACTTTACATAAAAATTACAAATCAATTTACAAACAATTTGGTTAACTAGTACTAACTAAAAACATGCAAATTAATATAATTATTTCTAATTTCTGGAGGGCCTACACATCGCTGACAGCTCCCTGCGTTTTGTTCAATTTCATCAAGAATCGAATCCGATAACACTAAATTTGAATATTTGCCAAAAAGAGGGAAATTTGAAAAAGTTGTAGGCTGAGATGAAGAATTAAGAGACTGAACTCCTGATAACTCAAGTGGTTAGAACACCAGTGTATTAAGGGTTGTGGGTTCATGTCCTGCTCTTGACTAATTTTTCATCACAGCCATTACATAGAAATTATAAATCAGTTTAAAACAATAGTTGCAGGAACAGAAATTTAACTCGCCTAGCATATTAAAGAAAAAATAGATATGTAAAACAAGCACTCAGTGTAATTCCACAAATGGATTACATATGAAATTCAAATACAAACGGTTGCATAATATTCATTGTTTTAACTGAAGAATACGTCAGTTTATATGCCTTGTATGCATGCTAAGGGATGGAAAGGTTGCTTTCAAATCATTCGACGCGGTGTGAATAAAGATTAAGAGGTATAAAACGTAGAATTACAGTTTTGTAAGGTGCAGGAAAATAGTTTATACAACAGTTTATGTATAGGTATGTAAAAATAATGTTTCTTCCCTTGCCCCCCTCCCCCAACATTTTAAACCCTATTTGCACGTCAATACATTTGTGAGCACAAAGCAGGGATATTTTTAATGCAAAATTTTGTCGTGTTGATGTTACGTGGCAGTGAGGATTTGATTAGGTCTCGACTGCTGGTTGGTCAGATATAAGAAATTAGTTTCATTACAATATTACGATTTTCAGCTTGGAACATATAATTTTAAAGAAAAATTAGTCTTGTTTATTATTTCATTGTTAAAAAATAGGGATTTAATTTTAAAAAAAAAAATCAAAATTGCTTTTCATTTTGTAAGTATAAATGGTTAAATTTAAGTATTTTTGCATACATGTAGGTAAATTAAGCATAATTGTCAAATAAAATTTGCAGTCATTTGTGACTATCAATAATTGTACTAGTGCATATCACATTCACCTTAGAGTTGCATGCTTGTACTTATTGTACTAACTCAGTTGTGTTTTTATTTTTCCAATCTAGTTTTTTTTTTTCTTTTCTTTTTTTTTTTTCTTCTTCTTTTTAAATAATTTGTGACTAACGTCTATGTATTTTCCAATTTAGAAGCCGATCCTGACAGTTGTTTTTGTGACGAACCTTTCGTAAGTCTGGAGCCACCGATTTCAGACAACGATTACCTCTACAGTTTAGATCAGGATGAGGGTCTTATGGATTTGTTCGACTTATATTTCTGAACACATAAAAAAATATATATATATATAATTCATATATATAGTACAAATTATTATCTGGACAGATGCGGTTTTTTTAAAAAAATACTTAACATTACCCTTATTAATCATCATTAAAAGCTATTTTGAAAAAAATAAAAAAAGGATAAGAACTGCATAAGGAAAAAAAGACGTGAAGTTATGTGATTATCGTTTTAATCTTAATAAACAAAAAGAATGGCAAAGTTTTAATATAGTCACTGATCTAAGTACAAGAATCTGAATGAAAGGTAGACTCTATTTTGATGTACTTAGAAGTGATAACCGTAGGCATCTTATTCCGTTTATACCACTCTGTGCCTGTTTGTTACATGTAGCAATTAAGGATAACAATCTTACTTTTATTCATAAAAATAAATAACTAAAAAACGGAAAAAATTATATATATATATAGAAAAGACGATTTGTAAATAGCGTTTTATTTCTTGATATTTAATCATATCTTGTAAGTGCGAATAGTTTTATAGTAATTAACTATTTTATTTAATCATATGAGATGTTAATAAGTGTGTGACTGAATTGGAATGTTTGCTATGTCAGTTGTATGAAAGGATTTTAAATGTTAATAGTCCAATGTGTTAATTGGTGATTATATTTGAGTAATTTTCATTCAACACTAATAATTTTTTTTCTAAATTAAGTTACAACTGATGTGCTATGCTCAATTTGAAGCAGTTAGGAATGAACGAATTTCACACCAAGGAAAAAAGAGACTTCAAATTTTAAATTGGCACATTCTTTATATAATTTTTGCAATAATTGTGATATCTAAATCAACAATTCAAGAGTTATTTGGATTATTAATAATTTGTTGCCATTTATAAGTTTAGAAAAATTTGGGCAAGCAATATGAGAAAACTTTTAATTTATTATTTTATTTTTAAACGCAATGAGGCCATTTGCAAAATTATTTAAGGAAATTTACAAAAAAAAAAGTATATTTTTATTATATATTTAAGTGTGAAGCTGTATTATAAATAATGGTCAGTAATTTTTATTTGTATTCAAATCTTTTTCTCTAAATTGTGGTTGTACACTTATATTTGGCATAATTTTTAAATCTTTGTACAATTTTATAGATTATTCGTTAATTTTGACTTGTTATTTCATTTCAATTATTTTTTGTTGTGGTAAATGTTAAAAAAAAAAGAAAGAAAAAAGATGAATGATAATATCTCAAATAATAATTTCAACGATGATCCTGAAAACAGGGAATTAGTACAAAACCTGTATATATGATTCCTTAGTTATTAATTTATCATTTTCATTGTTGATGGTGCCACGATGGCCCCATTGGGATATGTTATTTGATTCAATTTCTAAAATATAACATTTTTATTTTGTATTTTTAATTTTTTCTTGTTACATTTGAAAAATGTATAGTTTTCATTGTAAAGCCACTTTCATATTCGTCAAATCAAATACCATTGCTGATTTAAAACAAAGATGCTGTATGTTGTACGTTAGAAAAAAAAAGAAAAAAAGAGAGCAAACCAAATGTAATATATTATTTAATATAATGTACATCACATAAAACTCAATTTGTTTGAGTGGTTTTTTATTTCTATTTATGAACCAATATGATTTAAATGTAGAACTAGCAGAATGCCTATTTTATTGCCTATCTGCTTATCTCAACTAACCTGTTATTCTTTTAATTCTTGTTTTTTCTTTTTATCAGTTATGAAATAGTTTATTTCCTACTCCTGGTTGATTATTAGGCCAGTTTTAATCGTTGTTAATTGCTTTATGAAAACCCCATAGAAAGTTTATAGGGAATATAATTTGAGAACTATTTGAGCATAAATGGTTCAACAATCCTATGTTCAGGTTTATGGAAGATACGAAGGTCTTATGCTGTTCATGGTTGTAAATAATCAATGTTTTTTTTTATGTTATGAATGTTTGTGATAAGACTTATTAAGGAGAATGTATGGTCAAAGGGAGTAGAAAGTTTGAGAACTTGACCCTCATATTAGAAGAACATTGAGAGTAAGTGAGAGTGTAAATAGTTTTAAGTGAAAAACTGCATGTAAATGACTTAGCTAGAAGGCATCTCACTACATCAAAGCTGATGATTTTCACAGTTAGCTACTCTGTAAGTAATCATAAACCACGAAATTTAAAAAAAATTAACTACAAAGGAAAACATTCAAAACAGTTATTACAATTGCCAAAAAGCATAATTTCAGATAGCAATGCGACCATCAGTGTGTTGAAACCCAATGCTGTTACATGTGATGAACCTGAAGTTCGTTTCCAATCATTTTTGCCTAAACATCCTCACTATGTCGTCGGTCTTTCATATCGTAAGTGCTGATTAAGTAACGGACATAACACTGAATCAGCAAGGATGTCTGCTCAGTGCTCTCGCTATTTGATGAATTCACGTAAGTATCGACAGAAAAAAATTGATAAATAATTTCAAATAACTAAACATCGCTCTGTTTCTGCATTTGTTTGGTAAAGAGCAATCTCTGCAGAAAAAGTGAAAATTACTAAATTTTGGATTAGACTGCTCGTCTAGGTTTGCTGTATTCTATTATAAACCACAAAATCAAGATAAGGCCGAAACTCACTATGCTAATTTATAAATCTATAATAAGGTCTGTGGTTGTTTTAAGGGCGTGAACTATGGGGAGTAGCATCACCAAAATAATTTCAAATAACTAAACATCGCTCTGTTTCTGCATTTGTTTGGTAAAGAGCAATCTTTTTTTTTTTTTTAAATGCATACCAAAATCTTCACATTGGTTAAGCAAAATCTGGAATAAATAAATTTAGATTAAATTACTTATTGCTTGTAAACAAAAGATAGGACTATTTTTTTTATTATCAACTAAGATTGTTAGAATCTACACTAATTAATAATTTCCTTTGTGCAATTACCTCTCTACCCAATTTTGGGCATAAGGCTCAAAAATGGAACAATTTTCTATATTATTGTGAACACAAGGCAGTAGTAATTTTCTTCCTGGCGAGGAGAGTAAAACTTACGACTAAGAAGATATCCTTAATTTTCATTTGTGCCATTAAGTTTAAATTGACCAATATTTCTTTCATTTTTAAATTGTAATAAAGCACTTTATATAGAAGTGTCGTGTCCCATCGCTATAAAGTAATCAGTTTTGTCTAAATGAAGAGGGAAAATGGTTCCATCTTGATTTATAAAATCTCTCTCCACCTATCAAAAAAAAATATTAACAAGTATCAAATGCAACATACAAATAGAATTTTTTCAAAGTGACCTGCTGAGCAATTAACAGCTATTAACAAATTATGTATTTTATAATAAAATATATATTTCAAATTTGATCATTTATTAAAGGATCTTAAATGATTTGGGTTTGTATAGGCTCAAATCTGCACAGGTTACGTACATACATACAAACATGTGCCGAGTTAAGAAGAGCCAGAGCCCACGGGTGTTGGTAGTCCGGGGGCAAACCTCAGCCTTCCTTGTCCAGATACTGCTGTCAACAGCTAGGTCAATTCAGCACCCAACGCATGCAGTTCCATACACATACAAAACGATTCTTAAATGCATTCAATCCTATTTGCGTAGCATTCATTCAATTAGTTATTCCTCCATCACCTTTTAAAAATATTACACAACCAACCTAATTGAGGGTCAATGGGGTATTCAATATTCCGCCAACAACCCTCACATCGCACAGTTCTCGCCAATAAATACATTCACTCAACAGAAACTAGGTATATACAAATATTATTACAACATACAATAGAACAACCCACTTTCCTCCAAGAATCTGAGGGTTCTTAATTGAAAATTCACACATTCGTGCTAATAAATACGTTCACACTCAACACAAACAAGGTATACACAAATATTATTACTGTAGACAATAGAACAACCCACTTCCTCCAAGAACCTGAGGGTTCTTAATTGAAAATTCATACATTCGTGCTAATAAATACATTCACACTCGATACAAACAAGGTATACACAAATATTATTACTGTAGACAATAGAACAACCCTGTTCCCTTCAAGAATCATAGGGTTCTTAATGAAAATAATAGGCAATTAATGTTTAAAAAAAATTGGTGGCCCTGATGATGTTTATTAAAATAGTAGTAGAAAATTTAATTGCCTTTTCTACAATCGGCATTTATTACATGATAAGCATTTCAGCCTAATGTAGATCATCTCTAGAGACTTTTTTTTAAATATAAAGTGATTTCACAGTTTATTCTAATAAATTTAAGTTCGCAGTCGTTCAGACATCCACTTCTGAATGTTTAAGGATGAAAAACCATAAAAAAAATAAAAAAGCCACTGAAATGCATATGGCAATAAATGATTATTGTGGAAAAGAGAATTTATTTCCAATCTATCATCTTACAGAGTTTCACAAAATCAAAACGGACATCGTAAAAAAAAATTTTTTTTCAATTAATTATTCTTTTTATGTAAGATCTTGGTTTAAATGAAAAACTTAGTATCATGAGCGGCTAAGCCGGAGGTTGTGACTGAATCTTCGTCATGATACAACTTTTTCATCTCAACCAAGACTTTACATAAAAAGTATAATTAATTTCAATAATTAACATGTTCAATTAGACCACTATACATAAATGGGGAGATATTTGTGTTTTTGCCAAGTAAGGTAATGTTTCCATGGGAAAACAAAATTGTAACTCATGAGGGACTAAAGATAGGTATAGGGGCTGTAGGATGGAAGTTGTTGCAAAGGGTGTACGGTCACTCAAAACATTTTTTGCACTATCTCTGAATTATTGTATCGTTTTGTTAATGTTAATCATCAGTTCATGTTGTTTGTGAGCGAATGTAAATAGTTTTGGCAGTATTAAAAAAAAGTTTTGTCTTATAGACTGATTATTTAATTTAATTGTTAATAAAATTGCAAACAATTTAGTCATTTGTTAATTTAAATCACATGTTCATTCATAAACTAGTTGTTTAGATAAAAGTGTAGTTCTAGTTTTTTGTTTTTAATTCAAAGTTTATAATTTTGTTGATCGAAAACCAGTTTCAAAGGGCATTTTATATATTTGTAAAGAAGATTATTGTGCCCAGCGAGTGGCGAAAGGATTCACGTAGTGAAAATTATTTTTGATTTGAGACGAAATTGGCGGGAATCCCGATTTCCCAGGATGCACTGAGCCGAATACAAAACCAAGATGTCGAACGTTAGTCAGATTTCATTCATGTAATTTATCCGTGTTCATCCTCCTACTTTGGGGGCATGTATATGTAAATAGTTGTGTCATTATAAATTGTAATATATATAGTGAAACGAGCCTTGTACATTTATAATATATAGTGGATTCCGTTTGTAAAAAGTCGAGAATTGTAATAAAAAAAAGGGATAAAGAAACCACAACAAATACGGAAGGTAGAACGTACGGGAGGAAAAAAACCGAGCTCAAGTGCATGTTTGTATCGAATTGAATTCGTTTTCCGTGGAACGAGAAGACCCAGCGATAGCCGGAGGATCGAAAACTTCAACGAGGGAAGAATCCGACGTTGTACGAGAATTGGAACTTCGCCTCGTTTACCGATGTAAGTCCCCCGATATCATAACCTAGTGCCGTCCCGATAAACGTGCTTCTCGGGATAACAATCTCTCCTCTACACTCTTCCTAATGGCATTACTGTATTTTTACATATGGACAGTCTTAATAAAATCAATTATCCGGAAAGCAAATGGGTAAAAATCGTTTTTACACTTTTCAATCACTTCTGCAAACAAATGCGTTCTCTAACCTCTTGCTTAAGACCGCCCATATTTGGCTGTTTGACGAAAAGAAAACTTCTTCAAATTAGTTAAACGATTTGGCCAGATAAATAATTAACAACGTTCGAATTATATTTGCCACCCGTTTGGTGTATTTCGCGGCATAATCCCTAATGCGATTTCATTATCAGCCCCCTGGTATCATTGCCAGCTACTTGTATCAATTAAAGGCGTCTGATTTATTTTTAGATCACGGCATTTTCATTTTTGAAATTGATCAGACATAAACATGGGAAAATGGTTCGGTTTTTTTAATCGAAAGTGAGAGTGAGAGAGAAAGAAAAAATGGCATTTCATCCTTCCTTTGTTTAAACAATTACAGCTCTCCTGCAGATGTACACCAGGCTACAAATGCTGCATTCTTGTTTCATTTGTTTCCGCCGAAATTCGTTAAATTCACCATTTACAATTTCTTTCATTTATTTGAGTATGCTAGGTATAGTGATAAATATGGTTTGTTTCAAACCGAACAATATTTCTGGTTTAAACCTAAAAAAATTTACACTTGATAATTGCATATCAGTTTTTATATACAACACGAGGTGGAAACCATAGTATTACCATATTAGTTTGTTTTAAATTTCAATTTCAACATTATTCAATTATATACAAGCTTTTGGATAACAAATGACAAAAATGCCTTCATCTTCATGGATGTGCAATTTTGCATGTGGTCTGTGAAACGTTTCAATTATTGTTTGCATCACGCAAGAAAAACATTTATTATTAATTATTTAAACAGGTATAAAATAATCCAGGAAATCCAGTTTTGAATTAGAACTTGTTTGTATGAACAAATAAAAATGTAAATTGCATTTTTTTTTTTAAATGACACCAACCTGGTTTGGCCTGTTATCGACCTGAGTAGATCAGTTGTGCTCCGCTGTTTTTTTTAAATAACTCACTGACCAGTTTCAGGCTATTAATTGTCCTCCATGGCCTTACCAGCAGCTCCTTAGAGTAGGATCTTGCTTGTCATTTTTACTATCCTAGTTGCAAGGACCTACATCTACGTAGACCTTCACAGTAATAAATTTGTTCTGTCTGTTCTCCTAGCTGGTGCATGTGCTTTCTTAAGTGGTAGTGCCCTGTCAGGAATCCAGCCTCATGCCTGTGATATTGCTCCACCAGGTCTTGGACTCATTAAGGATCTATTTTCAGATGTATCCTCTTTTACCAATATGATAGTTCAATGAAAGATTGCAATGTTCCACTTTTGTTATGAAATAAACATCAAACGTACAATTACACTTAAAATGCTGTTTCAACTGACTGTTGTTTTGTTCAAAGTTTGTGGGTTCAAATCCCAACACGACACTAACTTTTTCATCTCAACCGACAGCTTACATAAAAGGTATAATTAATTGAAATGTGTTTTAAATATAAATTTATTCTTTTATGCATGTTCTGTGTTATTCAGGACAAAAATGACAGAATTGTTTTATATCTGTTTATATATATAATTGTCTATTGAGTATTCGCTAAGGTCTTGGTTGGGATGAAATAGTTAGTGTCACAAGTGGGATTTAAACCCACTAATTAGCCAGAGGTCATGGGTTCAAATCCTGCACATGACACTAAATTTTTCATCTCAACCAAGACCTCAACCAAAAAGAGTAATTAATTGACGTAATACGGTCAATTAGGATCACAAAAAAATATATCAATAGATAATTATGTTCATAAATATATTTGAGATTTTTTGGTATAGATAATATTTTCAGTTGAAATGTAGCATCTTTTAAATGTTAATTGTTTTATAACAATGTTAGTACATTTCAATCTTCCAGTGAAATTTTTGTTTTAAAATGAAATTTGCTCTACACCTCTCCAAACAAGTTCTAATGCAAGACTACACCTGGATTATTTTATATCTGTTTAAATAATTTACAATATTGTTTTTCGTATATGATACAAACGATAATTGAAACCTAATATATCAATTGTGAATTTTCACAGACCATATGCTTGTGAAGTGCATGTTGTTTGTTTTAAATTAAAACAAATCCTAAGAAACAGCTTAGGAAAATTCAGGAATGGATTTTTTTTTTTTTTTTCCCCCTGTAGATTCATAAAGAGCTTTTTATTTCTTCGTTGTATAAACTAAACTTTTCCTTTTCCATCTTTCATTTTTAGAAGAGGGAAACTGAATTGTTAATATATTATTATTTAGACAGCATATATGTATTGCTTATCTCTCTTTTATTAACCCTCTTGTTGCTGGTTCTTTTAAAATTTAATAAATCCTTCCCATTTACTGTGATGAAGACAACAATAATGTCCAATTTAAATTTGGTTTGTGCACTTTTTTACTTATTTATTTCTAAGTTTAATAATGATTAAGCATCAATAATTGCTTTAAAAAAGAAATGTAAAATTATATCTCTAATAAGATTCATTGATATTTATTTACCATTTTAGAATTTTTTGTAGAATACTGTAGAATACAGTATTGAATTTTTTTACAAATCACTTTTCGATTTTCCCACTGAATAATTAATTCATCGACTATGTTTGAATTATGAAACCCAAATTTTTAAAATTAAATTTATTTTATTAAAACTAATCTTATTAGTCACCAACTATGTTGGAATTATGCAAGCCAAATTTTTTACAATTTAATTTATACCATTGAAACAGATCTTACTCTAGACCAAACATTAATTTTACTGTGACACATATAGAATTAATAAATGCTTACATTCTTATAAACCCTCGGGTAAAATAAGAATGCAAGTCAAACAATACATTTTACATTTCAATGTAAAATTATTGAATAATATATTATTCACACAAGTATTAGATGAACACGAGAGATTTTAGGTCTCAATTAAAAATCTTTATTCAGTTACTTGAACATGATTAAAGAATAACAGAATAAATCTATTTTTACATTTTGCAACATATTTTTGGTGCATTAGTAGGCAGTTTGATTGCCACATTGCTCACACTGCAGTTATATTGGTACGCAAAATAACTAAGTATTTCCATTCTTATATCCAAATATATGTTTTTTTGACTTTTTTGTAGCAGTTAGGAACAATAAACTAACTGGCATAATAATTGAAATACTATGATAATTATCATAGGCTATTCTTCTATTTTCAATTAACTAACCTTTTCTACTAACTTGACACCCTTAGATAGATAGTAGCTGATCTCTTTACAACCTAAGCACCATGACAAGCATTGGTATATTGTGTGTATCTCATTTTTTTCATGTAGATCTCTATGTTAAGTTTGAGACTTTTACTAGTCCCCGAAGTTTTTTCAAGGGCTCAGGTGTGTATCCTTCAGGCCTTGGCTTTTCCTCTCCCAGGATTATTAATCTTACCCTACATAGGCCTTCGCACCAACAGAAGACATGTTACACTTTCTTCTTCTTCTTGGCATTATCTGCACAGGCTTGTTTCTGCCACTCTGAGTCGATAACTGAGGCCATTGTAGAGAACGTTCTCTAGTGGTTGTAAGCCAAGTTTGAAGGCTCCATATTTTAGTAATCTCTTTTACGAACTTTCTACACTGTCAATGTTTTTTGATGACAGGGTGACTTATATATTTTATCCTCAAGTGTTGGCGTAATTAATAAAATTGGTTGTTTCAATTAAAACATTGTCTTCATAAATATTAAGAAATTTTAAATGTCATTTACATTGGTAAGAATTTGTCGTACTTTTGGTTTCATTGGACATCAATAAATAGATGTATTTTTGAAATGTCAAAAAATTAAAATTATATGAAATAACAATATTACATTTTTATTTTCTAATTTAAAATTATATTTTCGTTATCTGACGGACAATTATTTTAGAAGCTATTTTTACTTAATTTGCATTTAAAAAAATGTTAAGTTTAAAACACATTGAAAATTTAGTCATTAATAAAAGTCTGGTTTTAATTTATTATGTTTGAAATTGTATAACATCTATTGAAAGTTTGTCATTTATGAATGTTAAATTTATGTTGGCCATTGGATTGGGGGGGGGATACAGACAAATTTAATGCACAATGGCTCAAGTTAAATGAAAATAGTCAGATTTTGAAATTGGATTATCTTGGCTCTATTGAACTCGTGGAAAATAAATCATTGAGTGTTATTACATCATTCAAGAAAGGCGTTAGTTTTTCAGATAATTACGTTAATATATAAAATGTCGAATATTATTCAAGAATGATGTTCATCACCTCTCAGATGTCACCACATTTCACAGTTTGTAAGAAAGTTTCATGGTAATAGATTTAAATTTTATCATAGATAGTGGAAGTGTCGTGTTATTTTGTTGGAATGTAAAATCGATTATTTGCATATATGAGATGTATTTTCTCATTAAAAGTTTTGTTTAATCACAATAGGTCATTAACAGAATTGTTTTCAGTTTATTCATCTGCATTGAAATTTGCAGATAAGCCTAGTTTATGAGCTGATTTATTATTTTTTATTTTATATACAACCTCAATTTTTGACTTAATTTCAGATAAATAAACAAATGAAGTGGCTTGCTGCTGGAGACTCAAGGGAAATGTTGGGGGAGAGCAACGGCATTGTACCTGCTCAGCAAGTGGCTAGGCAACAGCAATCTAACCAATCACAGGTGTGTAAATGTTAATAATTTTAGAAATAAAACCATCTGACCAGGAAATGATTATGCAATGTTCACACTTATTAAAGTTTATAAACATTGAAAAATATTTTCGTGTTTTGTTCACAAGATTTTGTTCAAAGTCAAACTATATATAAAATTATTACAACAGAAACCACAAGGTTTGAGTATAAAGCTACTATTAAATACATTTAAAAATGAACACCATTCTGTTGTATTGACAGTTGTATTATATACTTCTATATTATTATTGATATAAAAATTATTAAAATATAGTCAGGCATCATAGGATTTACATTGTTTAGTACATTGTTTAGTAATTAAAAACCATCAGCATATCACTACTTTGAATCAATTTGTCCATTTTACATTTTGTTCAATAAATCTCAATTAAAAGTGAACTCATAAATGGTAATGAGTCTCTGGTCACACATTAATTTAGCTGACCATAGATGGAGTATAAAGCATGAAATTAATGAGCAAAGATTCTAAATATTCTATTAATTGTTAACTGGAGTATATTTTCCACTTATTAATGTTTAATTTTATTTATGCAGATTGTTGGCAGCGGGAGTGTAGACAATGCCAGGACGAGAGCTCAGGATGATGCTATGGTCGGTTACATTTATCAAAGACCCCAGGATCAACAGTGGTCACACCATAATTTGACCCAAGTAAGCATATGAATTTACATATTTTTATATGTTTTAAATTCGATCAACATAAATTAATAGCAGGTAGATTTATCAAAAACTCCTAGTTCATTTTTTACTTTTATATATCTCATGAAATTTTCTCTTGGGGGGGGGGGCCTGTTTGGTTTGGTCTGCTTATTTTTTCTTTCTCAGCCAAAATGGCCAAACACTACAGGCAATATATCGATTTGCATGATTAAAATATTGGTCTTCAGTTATCTAATAAAAGAAATTAAAATTGAGGCATGAATTTTTGTAAAAACAAGTGTACCATTTTGGGGTTGTATTTGTAATAATATAGATTGGGCTAAAATCCAAATAACTGGATTGGAATAATATTGACAGATCATATTATTTGTTTCAGGGTGGAGGTGATGCGGTGATGTATCAGGATTTAAGAGGACCAGCTCAAATGCAAGAAATGCAGCCTAGAAACGGACAGGTAGGCGAAATCCATTTATCAAAACGCCATTATTGATTGATCAAGTTGAATTTTTTTTTTTTTTTTTTGAAAAATGCTATTCTTGGAAAAATTAATTTTAAAATTTCATTTTTTAATTTGTGCATCTTATGAAAATTATCACCATTCTAAAACAAAAACATTATTTGAATTAATTAATGTTTTAAAAATATTCTGAAAATTTATTGAACAATAAGCATTACACAGCGTATAAAATTACATTTAATCCTTTTTAAAAAGATAGTTTCTACTCACAGAAAAGTTGTCGAGCCCTTATTGAATTTTGCAATTCATGTTGAAATCCTTCAGCCTGATGGTGAGCTAAGGGCTCGATATATATATATATATATATATATATATATATATATATATATATATATATATATATATATAGAATCTTTGCATAACAACTTTCTGTGAGTGGGAACTATCTTTTTAAAAAGTATTGAACACCGTACTCGCTCCATCAATCATCTTTTCTATAAAATACATTATTCTACACTAAACCTGGACTGAAGTTGAAGTTAAACTACATATTTATTGACATATTAAGAAAGGAAATTAACAGAATGGTCCAATGATACATGTATTTCAATTTTAAATTATTTATTCAATTTTTTAAAATTGGTTGTTTCTTAAAACTGAGTTTCAGAATTATTATTTTTTTAATTAACATTAGCCCAAATTAATTTTTATTTAATTTCAACCGTGATCGATGTGATTTAGGTTTCAACACTTATATTTTAGTAAATCAATTAGCCCGAATTAATTTTTATTTAGTTTCAACCATGATCGTTGTGATTTGATAGTAAATCAAATTTTGAATAACTATCGTAATATGTGTGCTCACTACATTAAAAAGAGTACGTTTGGTTGTAATTATCCAGTATATTGAGTTCAATTGCAACATAATCTTTGCAAATTTACTATGCAGAAATTACAACAACCCTCTTGTAAAATCTCAGAATGAAAAGTTATCATAATGTTTTGTTGAATGAAAAATCATGTCACAAATCTAATTTGTGCTGGACGTCCCCGCCCCACTCAACCTATATTGAATAGTTAGTTGGCCAGACGTTTTGAAGTATAAATTTAAGATTTTTCTTGTTATACCTTCTGTTAAAAAGACAGGTATGTTGTCAAAATAAAGAGTTTCCTGATGTTTTGCACTATAAACCGGAAGCCTTGCCCTTCGATTTCGATCCGGGGATTTGTTCTAAAATAAAAATGACTTTATATGGCGACCGTTATCTTATCATTAAGTAAAGAAGTGGTGAAGTAAGTCCCTCTCCCAGGACGTGAGTTCTGCCCGGGGAATATATTCAAGGCTATCCGGTACTGCCGAGTGTCCGCATTGAAGGTCATTGTCTCCTGTTCCTACTCTCCGTAGCATTAACCAATATCCACGAGGTCTTTAGCTCTGAAACTGGAATTCCATTTTCAATGTTTGCCGAGTCTGCGGTTCGACGTCGACCAGAAGCCTTATGAATCACGGGGAAAGTCCAGACGATGACCAAAACGTTTTTAAGCGCATCTCCTAAAGGGCATATACTAATAAATATAAACAAATTTTAGGGCTTGATAATTTATACTCACAAAACAAACGTTAAATACAATTATTGATTGTATGAAGTTCAATTGTATGAAGTATTCAATTGTATCAACTGTATGAAGTATGATTGCGGGAAGTTCACTGATAACTGTCATAAATAAAAATTGTTTGTAAGTCAAAATTTCATGTTGAAAGATTGGAATCTGAAAAGAATTATTTTTTAAAATTATTTTATAAACGGAAAGGATGGGCATCAGACACGCGATTCAGTAATTTTTATTTGTCAGCAGTGTGATGGATCATTCAGGTCCACCCATTCTCGCTCTTTTTCGTAATCAAGGGAAAATTAAATTAAATCCTAGCTAATTCAACTTTTCGCGTCTTTGGAGTTATCAGGATGGACTAAACTGAGAGATATCCGCCGGTTAAGGCAGCGAGACTAGACGGACCAGGATTACTGGCGACAGACTTTAGTCAGTTAAAGACTAACAGCTCCCAGACCGACCAGAAATGCCTTTTTATATTTTCGTTATCTATAATTGTACTCTAACAAAACAAACCACATCACTGGCATAGATAATAAATTTAATTATTATAATAATTTTTTAAATTTATACTTCAAACCTTTGTCCTCCAACATACATCACATCTTTATCCATCCCTAAACATTGATCGTAATTTATCTTTTACTTATACCCGTGTTCAGAAAGGTCATCAACATCTCCATTTCTTCTTAAATTGCATTCTATTTTAATTATTGTTACAAGTAAAATGTGTCAGTTGAAGTTCTCTGCAGTTCGATTCTCCATGATTCTCTAGGTCTGCCAATTCTCACGGTTCGATGTTGACAGAGGCACTGCCTTAATAAAACAGATTCGACAAGATGAAGTACAGGCAGGCAAGAATCCCGATTTTTGTATTTACTCAGTTTTTGCCACAAGGTGCCCCTCAGCCATCAATGCCATATTTGTTCGTCTTTAAAACGGAGATCTGCTTCATCTTCGTGACTGGTTTGTGCGGTGGTTGTATTAGCAACCAATACAATTTGGTGGCTAAGGATCTTATTTTTTTTAGATAAAAAAAATCCCTCATTGAGTTAGAATCTTTTACGAAACGCTCGATGTTTCTACCAAAATAAGCAAATGCTATTTCAAAGACGGGAAAATGTGTTTGCATTTGGAACGTCATAAATAATTTTGTTTTGCCATTTTGTAGCTGCTAATGTCTCTATAGTTAGATCGCCCCTGTTTATCCTTATCCCCTGTTACCCGGTTTACCATCATCAGTTTTATTTCCGGACAAATTATGTTTTTAGTACAAAGAGAATAGCGTATGACGGACTGTCGGTTCACTAATGGGATCGTGGGTAAATTGGTTGACCCAATTGGATTTTTCAAACTCTGTAATAAAGGTCAGTAATAAGAGACAAAGTTGTTCCAAATACATCTTTTGAGTCAAATAACTGTAGAATTGTACCAATATTTGTTAAGGATTATTTAAAAAAATCAAACCAACCTTTATTTCCTTTGGTGTTAATGTTTAATTTGTGAACAGCAAGAGAGACAGCGAGGGTTAAACGGGCAGGCTTTCCCTTTTTCGTCTGTCTGTTCTGTGCATAGGCAATGGAACCGGTGTCTATTTTCTGACCATATGGACGGCCTGGATTTCTCCACCGACTGTACCCGGTCTATAGACCGGCTCCACCCTCGACTGTACGGTACAGCGTTGCCTTGGCAGCGTTTTCCCGCCAACAAATTGCCCCCGCGGTGGCTGGCGGCTGAGGGTTGTTTTGGTTACGACGAAGGAAATTTCCCGATGTTTGTCGAGTCGATTAGGAATTAATAGTTTCCATAAAAAAAGAAACAGAAAGGGGAAACAACTGACAGGATATAAATGGATCACGGGATATCGTCGTAAACATTTGATTTGATCTTAAATGTACAAAAAAACCGTTTCTGCAGTTAAGTAGAGCTGATCTGTAAGATATACTTAATAATATACTCAAAGACATCCGGACAGTCGTACTGATTGTTTTATTTCAAACCGTATTTATTTTTTATAGATATATTAATTAAAACATATTTCAATGTGAACCAAATGACACACGGTCGGAAATTCTAGATTAAAAAAAAAATGATTTCATAATTTGTTGAAGTCGTGAGGAACCAAGAATGAGGTAGTTCGTAAAAACACATTTTTAATTTTTTGGGGTGTTTCTACCTCCATTCGGGTCATCTTCAGTGCCTGCGCAATTAAAAAATATATGTTGGTTGAAAAAATACAATTTTAGAGGTAAATATAAATTTTGAACAAAGTATTTCACACGTTTCACAAGTTTCATAAAACCAATACGAAACCACAAGAATGCACCACAATTTATGCGAGTATAAAATTCCAGGTTTCAAATATTCATATCTTGAATTGTATTTTTTCAAATCAACATATGTTTTGTAATTTACCCAGCCCCGAGGATGACCCGAATAAAGGTAGAAACGTCAGTAAAAAAGGCGTTTTTTTAACTACTTCAATCTTGACCGCTCCTCACGACTTCAACAAAGTTTGAAATAAATTCACTAATTTCGAGGTCTGTTTGACCAATTGATATATTACAATTAATTAAGGTTTTTAGTTGAGATAAAATAGTCAAGGCACGAGCGGGATTCGAACCCCACGACTTCGGCTAGATATGCCGCTGCTCTACCATTTGAGCTATCGTGACTTCCATCCACTCGAAAACTAACTTCCCATCTCAAACCCCCACCTTTTTGAATTTTCCCTCCTTTTTGCCAATTTTCAAATGTCGTGTTAATCGGATTGGATTCTCGACGACTTGGCCACGGAGAGATTTAGTGAATATACTTCATTTTAAATCATTAAATTCACTAATTTCGTGGTCCGCTTGACCAAATCCCGTTCGTGCCATTGTCTTTTTTTATCTCAACTAAAAACTTTAATTATTTGTTTGAAATAAAATTCATCAAAACACCGGAAAATGATTTAGTGATATATTAACGTTAACAAACAATTTATCTGTTTTTGCTCTAAATCGTTATTAAGAGTAATAATCGGCAATTTTGTAAAAAGAAATTCCGCCAGGTCCTCTTATTGACGTTGGGTTAGCATTTGGTAAGTTTTTCTAGTCATTGGTATATCCATCGTATTCTCAATTCTGGTGGCTTTATCATGATATCGTTTGTAAAAGATTGAAAGAACTTGGGTGTGCGGAAATATATATTTTTTTTAATTTTAATAATCTAAGCTCTATTCGACACGGATTTATAAGAGGGCGACCAATTATAGTCATCGGCCGAGAGTTCAGCATAATAACAATATTTTTCAAATGAAGTTTAATATATAAGTAAAGGTTGAATCTGAACGCATTATATGAGTTGGGTTACAAGATGGAAAATCACTGGTGTTGCTTTCCTGTACTCAAGGATTCAGTCAGGGCTTTATGTGAAACAGTTTTGTAATTTCTTTGATCAGCAGCTTCTACGTTCTGATGTAACCAAAGATCCCTTCTGTCATGAAATCTACCCCTATCTTGTACGAAACCAGGCAGGAAGATACGCGCGGAGGAGATTCGTGTCGAAACTGTACAAGAAGTTTCTAATCTCAAGGTTCAAAAAGTACGTAAAAGGTTACGTGCTCATTTGGAAAAGGATATTTTTGCTTTACTTTCTTACTCCTGTGGTTGTCCGCTATTGTACAATTGGTCGGAATACATGTCATTGAGGGCTTACGTAATCGCTGTTCATCACGCGTCGTTTTCTGGTATAATAAGGTTTAAAGGAGTGGAAAAGATATTTTCACGGCATAATGTCATGGGTAACGATACTTGAAAAAGAAGTCTCTGTAAAGGCATCACGTCGCGACCCCCCCAGGGGAGGGCAGATTTCCTTTCTTTGCCGGCCTAAGTGGGAATCAATTTAAATTTCAATATTTTCCCAATACTGAAAAGGGAATTTTCTTTTTATTTACTCGTTACATATAGGCCGCAATCTACATCCCGGGGCGAAGAGAGCGGAAGGGGAGCTCTCCTTATTTCCTGTACACACCCTTCGAATGGGGTGACGATTCGCGATCAAGTACGCTCAACACAAGTTTAAATCAAATACTATTTAAAAATATAAAGATAATCCAGTGTATGTTTCGTGTTTAAAATAAATGGTTTTAATGCATTAAAAACCATGTTTCTTAACGAAAATTCGATTGCTCTTCCGCTGGTTATTATTACATAAACTTTCGAAAAACTATCACGGCTCGTTTAATTAAACGAAAATATTTTTATAATATAATTATAAATATGTATTTAAAACAGAGGCTGTAGTGGCCGAATGTTTAGTACTCCAGAACAGCGGTCCAAACCTCGATATAGCCTGTCGAATTTTCGCGGCTTGCAACTCGTAAATGCACGTAAACCTATGACAAGATTTACTCTTATTATGCGGTCAAAGTAAAAAACACTTACTGTAAGTAATTTCCAAGTTTCATTTAAATAAATATATTGCGGGGCATCGGTGGTCGCCACGGTGCATTGATTCGGCCCTCATCCCTGTAAGGTAAAGGTCCCGTGTTCGAATCCAGCACCCTACCTTTCGAACCTGACATACTTGCCAACCTCTCACTCTCTCTCTCTCTCTCTCTCTCTCTCTCTCTCTCTCTCCCCCCCTCTCCC
>CM077107.1:25820468-25887289 GCA_039619505.1 Cimex hemipterus
TCTCTCTCTCTCTCTCTCTCTCTCTCTCTCTCTCTCTCTCTCTCTCTTTCTCTCCCTCCCCCCCTCTCTTTTTAACCACCGGCTCCTCGAGGGTTGATATAACCTCTGCTGTTGCGAACGCTAGTAAAAAAAGTTATTTTCCTATCTATAATAACACGTGTATAGTGAAGACGGCGCAATGCCGAGACTATCTTGACAGACCAACCTTGTAAGGATAGTCTGATCAAAATTATTTTCAAAGACCAAATTTCATTATATAACGTGTTGATACGTTGATGACACGAGCCTAGATAAATACAGTTGCCAAGAAATAAAACATTCAGTTATCCTTTATCTGTTTGGAAAGGGAAATACCACGAGTAAACAGCTCGCCAAGTTTCAAAGCGCGTTGTTTGCCTTTATCGTTTTTGTACGAAGTTCCATAAGACTGGACAACAGATAAACGGAATGGAACGGATCGGATTTGCCGTTCTTTCAGTCCGGCCGTTCTGTTCAAATAGAAGTGTTGCGTTCTTCTCGTTACTCAGGATACCGTATTACGCATTAGCCAAAAATTACCATTTAAAATTCAACTCATAAATATCAAATTGTTATTTCTCCTTGGAAATCGCTATGAATTAGTTTTAAAAAAAGGTATGAACAACGGGTCTTATTTTGAGAGAGAAAAAGGTTTCTTTCTCGAATTACATACGACTTAGTGGGTTTCGCCTTTCATAACTGCCATGGTTGGTAACGTGAACGGTCCTACGGTTGGCTGTATAATCATCCCGTTAATTAATTTCGTTCATCTTTTCGTTTATAAGCATAGAGAAAGATTATTGGGGAAAAAATTTTACGAAAAATTTCATTACATTATTTGTTGACAAAATTAATTCATGTAAACTTGTGATTTATCGCCCTACTTAAAATAAAAATAAAATCCCGAAAAATATTCATCGGTAGTTTGCCCACCAATGAACTTGATACGTTTTTATTTCATTACTTACAGCTCAAACGGTTCACAGGCGACCAAGCCAGATCAGTCAAAAACATAAATTATGTATAAATATGAGGAGTAAAAATAAATTAATCTTTATGTAAGGTATTGATTGAAATGAAAAAGATTTTTATAAATACCTTAACCATTCGTAAAGTTATTTGGCTAGGGATGGTCAATCGGACCACGAAATATAGTGGAGTAAAAATAAACTAAAAATCTATATATGTTTAGTAGTTATAGTTGACTGCACTTATTAACTGTCTAAGATCTTGGTTGAGATAATAAAGTTAGCGATGATTTGAACGAGCGTGATTCGAACCCACAATTTTACACATATTCAATTTTAAGCCCGTGGTCGTGTGGGTTCCACTACTTTTTCATCTCAACGAAGCCCCTTAGGTCAATAGAATGATTAAAATAAACTACATAAGTACAAATGAGATAGAGATCTAGGAACCCAACACTTTTTGGCATTTTTTGATGAACGACTTGAGGAAGACGTCAATCAGTGTGGTAGCGCCATTCAAAAGGCGAGGAATTGTGATGCCGTACTGTCAAAAGCCCTTAGGAGTTCTGATGAAAATCCTTTTGGAAAAGTGGGCTCTGTGGGACCCGTAACCGGAATGTGGAATGGATAGTCGACCCAACGGTAGGAAGCTAATTTTCCTTCAAAGCTCGAGTGAATACAACTTGAAGTTTATGAGAAGGGAAGAATAAATGTTCATCATCCGATTCATGAGCAATACTCCTGGAGGAAATGAATTTAAGAGCTCGGTTGGAATCCTTTCTAGACGCCCGATCTCGCTTTTGTTAGAAATCCTTGCATATTCCAAATGCAATCGAACAATGATTGAAATAAGTATTCAGAAATCGTGAGATGCGGTCTGGTGTGATGTAGGTTTCAGAAAAATATTTTCTTTATCGTGCCAGCGTTTCTATCTTTATTCAGGTCATCTTCAGGGCTTGGGATTTACAAACATTGCTTAAATTTACCAAATACAAAGTGAATTTATACAATGCAAAATATATTTTTTGTATTTCCTTGTTTAAATGTTTTTCTGAAACGTACATCACACCAGATCGCATTTTTGACATAAGTTTAAAAGCGAACGGGTTAATATATTCAGCCGTCTTTTCTGAACAAATCCGGGGATATGGTTCGCTTTTTTAATCATTGTATCGATAGGAATTTTAAGTTTCCAGTCGAAGCTAAATGTGACTCCTAAGTCATCCATAACAACAGGCCAACGTTGATATTGTTGATAGCGTACAGGCGAAAGTATTGCCTTGTAACTTGGGTAAACTAATGAATTTTAATTTATTTTCCTTCTGGGAAAGATCATTAGTTGCTTGAATAGAGTAGTTTGCCACTGATCATCATTTATGGCCCTTGAACGGTTCGTCTTGCATGAATTCTTTCTCAGTGTAAATTTTGCATTGAAAGATAAACTTAGAAAAAGGTTTTTGTGTAATTTTTTTTCTGCTTCAGCAATCACTCCATGATGAGTAGTGAGCTGGAGTAGAATTTACAGAAAGAATAATAGAATCAGGACGATTAAGTATTAATGCTTGGTAAAATTTGGGTAGAATTTTCATTGTTTAATTTTAAGTATATTATGGATCGAAAGGTCGTTAATGGACTTATCTTGCGTTCATACATCACATGATTTCACCTTGAAAGGTTATTATCCTTTATTAATATCCTTTCTTCCGAGTGAATGAAAATATGTATATTATTTAATCAGCGCGGTCCATTTTCGCTTTGTTTTGGCCATACTTTTCAATATTCATTGACATTCATTTTGTGTGATTGGGTAAAGTGAAATAGAATGATCCGGGATATCAATTTTTTTTCTTACTCTTGATATAGACCGTTTTTGCCCATATTGAAATGGTTATATTTATCTTTTTCTTTATACTTGTTTGATAGTTTGTTATCGTTTACTAATTATTATGATTATAATTTGTGACTGTTTGAATGCGTGCGTGTTTTCACGTTGATCGTTGACATTGCTAAAATATTAAATAAACCTTAAATTATTAAGATCATTAATATTTAAAGTAAATTATCTTTATTTTCATTTAATGTTTTGTTATAGAGGAACATTTGTGGGGGTGTGCTATTTTAAAATAGGATTATTGGTGTTGTCAGTTTAAACGGGTTGTCAACATTTTCAGCATCGATTGATGTTCTAAAATCAATTTTGACCTCTCGGCTCGTAATGCTGGGTTCGTGTGAAAGCGCACTGAGGAGGCGAGAGGTAGAGAAGTAATTCCCAGTAGATGTTACATGAAGGAAAGCAAGATGTTAGTGGCACACAACTGGGATATTGTGATAGTTTTCACCGTATGATATGTGATAGAGGAATTACTCAATTAGAACTCTTCGGGTTCGTCAATCCTACCGTTTTGCAATGTTCTTTTTTGTTTTTAATTTTTCAACTTTGATCTTCACGGGCGAACTGACGACGATTGTCTTGAACCGTCCCTTCTTAGAGAGGTCATGTGCTGTACGAATGATATGAAAATACCTATGCAGTGTGGTCGTATTTCATCCTCATTGCATGAAACTCAATATCAGACAATTAATTTTATTTGTCTCTCGGAGGCTTATGCACTTAGTTATTAAAGTTCCACAAAAAAGTAATTTTAAGAATTTTTAAAGTGCCTACATATTATTTTGAAATATTTCTTAATAAATATTGGTGTAAATTTATTTAGATATCGTAAGATGCGGTCTGGTGTGATGTAGGTTTCAGAAAAACATTTTCTTTATCGTGCCAACGTTTCGATCTTTAGTGAGATCATCTTAAAGTGTTTGTCTTCTGTGTAATTGTTCCATCCTTGCGTGTTGTGTCGAGAGTGCCTGCAGTCGAATTAGTGTAAATATTTTAATTTAAGCATCAATACAGTATTACAACTTATCAGTAGAGCAAATACGCAATAAAACATTTTTATCGCGCCTTTGTACTACCATCCATTCCTGTTTCTAGCTGTCTTACAGTAAAATTTATTTTGTCAAGTTCGACTCTGGATAAACTTGTTTCTCTGTTATGTTCGTTATAAACGAACTTTTGTTATTCTATGAACTGGTTTCTGAGTTTATTATTTATAGAAATATAAAATTTAAACATGTACGTATTGTACATTTTAAAAGCTGAGGGCGTTAATAAATTGTAATCCCATAAAAGGACATACATTTTAATTTTACCGTATTTTCCCCTCTGTAATAGTTAATCACAATGCAGAGCTTATAAATATCCCCAATTTCGGTCGTAATTATAGTAGAAATAACAGGCTAAAACGTTCATATCGTAAGTTGACATCATAAGCCATATTCTTGAACTATTTTAAACGTCTTTCGTGCCTAACGCAACCGTAATTAATCACCTTGTTAATTAAAAATAAAATAAAAAAAAAGCTTTCTACAGTTTACAAATATTTATTTATGTTCTGTAAATAATAGCCAAAGAGAGCGTGCAGATAGTTTGGCTGGTCTGTTTTAATTTTTCAGACGTGCTTCGTGCTGGAACGATTGATGGCAAGAAGTGCTTGTGACTTTGATCGTTCAGGCCATTAACAACACACATCTTTAATGATTCTTATAATAGTAATAGTAATAAAGGGTTTTGTTGAAAGATTATTGTTTGAATTTACTTTTGTTACCATTTTGTGTATGGTTTTAACTGGCATAAAAAAAGAAATAAAACTATGAATAATATATACGTCAATAAGCGGGCTTTTGATGGAGTGATGAGAAATTGTTACGAGGCTATTTGACCTTTGCATTATAAAGCATAGTTGAGCGTAGAGCAAAAGTTCCCAGCCCCTGAAATGCAAAGACGTTGAAACGATATTATTTGTTCAAACATTTAAGACTAATTAGGTATTTTCCATCAGGAGGGTAGGAGTTTCCTGTTAAAGACGAGTTATATTTGGAATCAAGTTGGAAGCGCGCGTGCTCACACATCAATTCGTGTATCTAAGTAAGCCCAGCATTCCAGACCACATACAAAGGGGTGTGTTGTGTTTCGTGGACATGAGGTGGGGGTTATGTGACCACGTCGATATTTTTTCAAATGATTATAAGTAATATTTAAAGGCGAACCCGGATTCGAACCCGAGGCTCGTGTCAAACACGAGAATCGGTCACTCCCTCTATCTCGCGAACGCGATTTTGTCTCAACTTTCTCATTATAAATAAATTTCCTCTAATGATGATAGTTCCATGTTAGGTTTATCTATTTTAGTTACTATATTTATGTAAATCGTTTGTTTTGAAACGATAATATGGGTTCAGCGGTTAATCTCTGCTGAACTAATTTAGGAATAATTTTCTTAACGATGTACAGTGAGAGTCTGAGTCAACCTCTGATGGCCGAAAGGTACACGTACCGGTCACGTTTTCGTCTGGCTGTAATTGCAAACGGTATAATCACACCGATTTGTAATTGTACGCCTGCCATTGCCCGGTATTGCGTTAGCTCCGAAATTTAGTTTTCATCTTTCCTAGAAATTCTAGAGTTAAATGAATTATGTATTCAGCGTGTACGATGAAATTTGTATGATATTTTTTATATTTATTTTAATTGGCTCAATTATATCCATATGTGCACTGCGTTTATATATATGTGCAGAACCGAGCCTCTAGCAAACTTCGAGGATCACCCATTTCGGTGTTTCGAACCGGGGTGAGACATTGATCTTATACGTATCATCGTCCAGGTTAGGCTAAAGTAGATATCGACTTGCTCGTTTCAGACCCCAACGCATGCAGTTTTAACCTAAACACACTTATTCTTCTCTCTTCTTCTTTGATCTTATTTACATACCTTTCATTCAAGTATGGTGATGGAGTATGTACTACATATTCCTCTATCACGCTTTATCAAGAGTATAAACAAGTGTACTTAAATACTAGTCTGATTGAGAGTCAATATAGTACTTGATGCCGTCGTTCTACACACATGTACATACTTACAGTTTCATGAAACAAGTAAAACATCTACCACCAAATTTCGTATAAATAAAATACTCTCTGAAATAAACCAACTATCCATTTATACATAATTACTCTGGTTTCACCAAAAAATCGGAATATGGGAATCAAATATTCGTTGACTTGACCTCATGCGCCTTTCTTATGTCAGGTGTCATACCTACACGCTCTATATGGAGCCAATGAATTGCACCCTTCAACCAAGTGGAAGCAACGCTTCTCTACGTGTGTCAACGCGTAGGCGTTGGGTTAGGATGATTGTTCTCCGGTTTAGATTCTCGGACCAGTCCACTGATGCTGCCACCTTTTGTTTACCATATTCTTTATTGCTTGTCTAGCGTCAGCATGGCGGATCGCGTCTAGAGGTGAGCCTACCTTGGCTTTCGCCGCACGTCTGCAAGTTCGTTCCCTTCCAGCTCGATATGTATAATGTTATAGTTAAAGACATGAACTTTGGATTAGAACAATATTTATAATACATACATAGTTATCCCATATTGGATCGATAATCAAACAATCAAAATAGCACGATCAGAGTAAGCCGGAGTCGAAATACATTTTACTAAACAATTATTGTCTACCTAGGTTTTTGAACACAGATCGTGTGTGGTGTAACACCAAAATTAATAAACCAGCGATAGAAGACGGACCCTATAAAGTGAAGTTGTCGGGGGTCAGTTTAATGTATTTTATCCGATCGCATGCCAACACCCACGACAAACTATGCATGACATGCTTTCTCGTTTGACGTAAAGACACTTTTTGGAGGTTGAGTGTATAATTGACCGTGTCGATTTTAAGATTAAAAAAACTGATAAACAAATCCATAGGTTGAATTTTGTTTACCGCTTGTTTAAGATTCACTTTGACCGATTCGTTCACTGAAGATGGTATATGCTTTTTTATATCGGACTTTCTAGTGAGTAGATTTTTTAGTCGGACCCAGGTACACTATTCCTCGACGGTTTTAATACGCGTGTGTACATGACAATTCTCGCAACAGCCACCGGTGAATTTAACGTTTGTCAATTCAAAAGCTGATAGAATAGAATTACCGAGTTCGTTTTTCTTTTCCTGGTTCATAATTTCCCCAGGATAAAAGATTCGTTTTTCATTAAAAACAGTTTTTACTGAGAAAACAATTCAGCAATAATACGGATTTCTTTTATTTTTTGACTCGGTCCATTCTGCCAGGGCTGTACCCGAAATTGCGTGTCCGAAGGAGCGAGCGACCAAAAAAATTGATTTTATATTTCTGCTTTGTAATATTAGTATTATTAACGTCTTTATTAGCAGTATGATATATTTTGCATGTACAATTGTAAAATTTTGTCATAACTTAATCATAAAATTGATTTTTTCTAAGCATAAAATATGTAGACACAAACTTGGGCTGATGGAGTCAGCAGGCAGGCATAGCAGTGTTATTAGGAACAGTATATTGATAAATTTAAAGTATATTGCCGGCGGTATACAGTGGAATTTGATATTGATTTTTTTTTTAAGGTGGTGGTGTTTTTTTTGTTGAGGGGTCGGGTTTCACTTCCTTCCCTGACAGCCGATAACCCGATTCAGTGTAAATTTTTGTCACAGTTTAAGTTTTTGTTTTCTTTTCGGTATTTGATCTTGACAGTGAAAGAAGCTGCGGATGTAAACCTAGGAGAGTGTTGCGATGCCGGGTGGGGAAAATCAATATCGTCGTAGGTCCGGCGGCCCCTCCGGTAAAATCCCGCCGGTTAGGTTGGCCGGCCTGGGCGCTCCCTCCCACCTTCGGACCGTTTACCGCCGGTCTCTCACACGCTCACTTCGCCTTCAGTGAGGAACAACAGTTCATCTCGTCCGACCTCCGTTCCTATCGCGAGACATGTGAACAAGCCTGGCCCGGCACCTTGATCCCTGTAAATAGTACCATTCGAACGGAATTGTACAGTTGTATATCTAGTGTTGTGTACAGTGTCAAGTGTGTATATATTGTCTCAAGTGAATACCCCCTCCATCGCAAATTTGGATTTATTGCTCAAGGGGGATCAGCTACGATTTGCATGCTTCTTACTCGCTCTTACCGGGAAATGAAAGATATCGGACCGGATATGGTAAGAGATTTTTACATATTGGTTTTCCTCTGTCACATGCCGACTCGGTATAAACAAAACTGCATCAGGTACAGCTGAAGCCATGTTGCCGGTAATACAGGCAACGTCGCCTCACCCTCTTCTCTTTTTACCATGCCTCCTTTTTCTTTTGTCTAACAACCCCGTAGTTTATCATTCATCGTCTTTCTTCACGCATCGCGTTCGACCTGCCCGTTCACCTCCCACTCGATCAACCGACCTAAAATAACTCGTCCCCACGTGCATACATTACTGCTTGTTCAGTTAGTTATCTCATTTCAGAATTCGTTCGCCTAAAGTAATGTTCAATTTAAAAAAAAAAAAAAAAAATTCTTCAATATCCGATTATAAAACAAAAAAAATTATGAAAATAGGTCGTGTTTTCTTGTACTAAAGGATAAGGTTAGATATTTGAATAAACTCCCTCTTCTGGGGCGACATCAAAAATGCTGTAACTACAATGTCGGAATTAAGATTGAAACTTTTGAAAACAGTTGGCCCATTTGTTGATACTGAAACTGTCTTCTTCATCCAGGCGCTTCGCATTAAATTTACATAATAAAACATTAATCTACTTAGGAATAGCAAACATAATCAAATTATATTTTGGTATTGCTCCACTTTTATGTACTCTGATACACCACGTACTAATGGGCAAATTACACCTGTTTACCCCCATATTATTAAAGAAAAGGCTCGTGTATGAGCTTTTATTTGTTTATTTATTTATTAATTTTAGAGGAAAAAGCATTTCAGTAATAATTCTAAATTTAATAAATAAGTTTAATAAATATTAAGCTAATGACAAAAATTGCCTGTTCCAGTTGAAAAACTTTAATAATTTATGTGTGGTGATTAATGACCGTTAGTCGATGATTATTCAGAAATCGTGAGATGCGGTCTAATGTGATGTAGGTTTCAGAAGTCAATAATTTACCAAGGTGATAGTTTTTCCCAAAATTTGATAAATATTAAGTTTTTAATTAAATTATCAACAATTGACGTTTCAAAGCCTGAAAAAATGGTCAATCTTAGAAAAATCAGTACACACAACATAATGTTTTTACCAAAAGTGAGACACACAAACAATTTTCCCCTACTTTATTTTGTATTTGTTAGTCCATAAAAAGTTTACTCTTAATTTTTTTACAATTTTTTAACTGTGTTCTCTGATGTATATTTTGGGTTTTGTTTTAAATGTTAGATAAAAAGACTACTTTTTTATTCACTAATAATACGGATTGATCATTAAGGTGTTATAATTGGGGAAAAGGGCTGAGTCTTTGTTCAAAGAAATTTAAGATCAACCATTACAAACTTAATTGCAATAATTTGGAAAAAAATATTTAAGATAATTTTACCCTACGATGTCCTTAAAATAGGTCGAGAGCTTGGCAGTAATAATTGAATTTTCACCAAGACGATATACTTTATTTTCGTCGTAAATATAAATTGTTACGAATAATATTGTAAAAATGAATAAAAACTAACACTAAGAGGCATTTTTAAATTGAAAAGTAATTTAAACCAAGGATGCACAAACTAAACATTCGATTTAATCAGAATTCAAGAGAGACTGATTAAAAACTCCAAATTCCATCAAAAGTACGCATAAACACAATATAAACTGTTTAAAAATGAGAAGAATTAAAACAATCTTTTCATGGTCGAATAAAAAATTCAAGCGGGCGGAATTTGTCGCCTGTCATTATTATATTTAAAACATCCAATTGTTTAAATATGTATGTAAAAATTAGGTCCACTGTTTTCTAAACACAGACTTAAACGCACTTAAAAATAATTCATGAATCGCTAAACAAAATAACAGCAATTGTTTGCGGAATGTGATCGTAACAGAAAATTGTTTAAAAATGCATTACATACACATAGCAATCACTGTTTTTAATCTAGATCGTCTACAGAACATATTCACAAACGGAGTCACAAATCTCAGCCTTAATTGGCTACACATAAATGGCTTTTGGAACCAGATGGGGAAAAGCTCAACATATTAGAGTCGACACCCAAAACATTAATGTTTTTGATATTAACAAAGATGGATATTGGGACAGGTTTTCAACCATTGACAACTGCTTTAGGGCATGATTTTCGTGGAGCTTGGAAAATTATTCGCTTAGCTAAAGATTAAGAACTTTTTTTAGATATCCGCTTTATATCTTTATCAGTGGAAAAAGTCAATTTTGTTTGTTTAGGAAAAAATAATTTTTGATGAGAAAATAGAAAACTTGTTGGTAGTCAATGCTCTCGATTAGGCCCGGTTTATAACGCCCAAGCACATCCAATACCTCAGAGGGAGCATTGTTGTCTGTTCTAGGGTAAAACGTTTTATGAGTACTTTCTTTTACAAGACATTTATCACTGTGAGATATCAACTTAGATTTTTTTAAATTGAGAATTGTCATAGTTAAAGTTTTAGTTGATATGCAAGGGGTTAAAAATTGTCTCACCTTTTAAAAAGTTCGTTAGGTGAAAATACACTTTCATGTGTAAATATATTTATATATTCACGCGTTACTACAATTTTTTTACAGTGGTTAAAAATTAGTTTGTAATGAGATATAATACAGTCGTTGTACATTATTGCATATTCCGTGTGTATAATCAACTTCCAATTTTTAGAATAGTTACGTTCTAGGATGCGAGTGATGTTCTTGGTACCAATTTGTATAGTATAGCAGTCCGAAAACACTGTTTAATTTATAACTTTTTGTTAGTTAATGTCCGTTTCAGGTTAGACGTGCGAAATAGAACCTAAGATAACGTACATAGTCACGATAGGAGAATTATTGGGGAATATTGTGTAATGAGTTTTTTTTCAGAAGATGGGAGTAACATAAGTAGTGCATGCTTTGCTTTCATTAATCTGGATTGGCCAGAATTTGTTCAATTCGGCTATTCGTAATATGTACGCCTGAAGTTACCCAGAAGCGGTATTATGAATTATGATAACACAATTGTGTCGTCGGGAAAGGAGCAAGGTAAGGGCATAGTCGGGAGCACACTGCCTTGTGGCATCCCCTAGCAGAGTACCATATTCGGAGTAGTACTTTCCTTGACGAAATCGGAAGGATTTCCGTTAGATAGGCACTTAGGATTAGAGTACAAGGAATTTGGAAGTACGTCTTTTTGGTTTGTATAGGAGAACCTCATGACATCAGTAACTACAAATAAAAATAGTCTTAGGTGATTGCTTTTAGTGAATGGGCTTCACAGTGACTGAAATCTGTATTGATTGATAATCGACCGGGAAATAATTATGAAACTCACTTCTTTCTTCGTTATTCTAGGATCTGTCAGTAGGGCCCGATGGAAATGTAGTCTACTATTCCGAGAATCTGGTAAGGGAATGATGAAACGTGTGATAGACTCAAAGTAGGGAACAGACAGACAAATGTGATAAAGGAAGTGTAAGAGTTGGGTAACAGCAGTTCCACTAAGGATTTTAGGTACGCTACTTTTACCCTCATATTTTTCGGTACTTACACGTAATTTTGATTTGAATTTGATAACAGTTGTTATGCTGATAAATAATATAATTGATAAATAATACCTGTGAAACTGTATTTCTGCTTCGAAGAAAATGTAATTATTTTTCGGTCTTCGATATGCTGGAACATTCGCCCAATGCTTGATCGACTCTACCACCGAATATATCGAAATGTCGCAACGTGTCCGACGGGCGTACAAAGCGAGAATAGGCGGACCAATAATGTTCGGTAACGATCAGGCTACGGACGAATAATTGAAGGTTTGCCCATTCGCATTACTCTTGGGTCTTTTAATCAATAGAAAGTGGTCTTCGAGCGTATTTGCAACCAATTTCCTAATTCCTCTCTCGGTTGTGGGGGACCCCTACGGAACCTAATAATATTAAGTGGTGCTATCGCCTAAGATAGAGAGATTCTTTGATTAGACGTGTAGGTTCGTTTGGCTTGTAATTTCAATCTCATGACTGATATTATATACCCCCCCCCCAGAAGGTAAACGTCGTAATCATATTGTCCTTTTAATCCGTAAGCTAGAGTTAGAAACACACTGGTTGAATTCGAAAAAGAAAATATTATTAAAACCACATCATGGACGAAATAATCCTTTCAAGCGGGAAATAGAACTTAAAAACAATATTTCAAATCTTCTTTGTTTTAGAATAAGCTAAACTACTTCTTTATCTTAAACGATTGGGAAGTACTGTTCGTACCAGGCGAGGTATGATGGTATTTTATTGATTACGCGAGTTTTACCTAGCGACGTTTTAGATAATAATATTTCCATTTTTTATTATAAATATTTTTTATACAGGTGTTAAATGTTGGAAACGCAATTATGAACAAGTATAGTTTTGTTGGGCTTTCAACAACGGGGCTTTCAGGGGAAAGTATCCATGAAGGATTAGTTTTAGTCTCAAGCTGGTTATTATTTTGAATAATGATTGTTCATCTGCTTTGCTGTTTTGTGTACTCATTTTGTTGACGGTGGATTTGATAAATCGCGAGTGTGACCTTAAGCCCAGTTCTCTTTCTCATTTCATTTTTGTGGGTTACCCCATTTAATGAGTTTCAACTGTAATATTTAATTTATTTTTGTGTGGTGTTTAGTGACCGTTAATTAATGATAGTCCCGGTCCCTGAAGGTGATCTCAATAAAGATCGAAACGTTGGCACGATAAAGAAAACGTTTTTTTAAACCTACCTAATCATTTAATTCATTATAATTGATATGTGTGAACTAAATATTTTGTTATAAAATTAAATAATTTATTGTATTTCATTATAGAAAACCACGTTTGATGATAGTTTTTCGTTTAGTCCTTTATTTTGAATATTTCTAATTTCTGTGATATAATGCACAGAAAACTTTATGCCATGGAATAGTTTCGATTGATGTAGGTGGGTAACAAGCAAATAGGACAGGGGATGGAGTTTAAAGTTGTGGTTTGTATTTTCGACGGTAAATTTTGGCAAGTATGTTGTGGTTAGCAGGTAGCCACGTTTTTTCCCCGGAGGCGACAGATAATTTTGCGGCTAAGCGCCGGTTTGTAAGTGTGCTTTTAGACCTGATCCTTTCGCTTCTGGTGGTAAACTGTTTTTGTTTTTTTGTAAATTCCAATCTTGAACGCTTTGCGTAAAGCCGTGGCTCGTTGTTTTCGCCCTTCGATCGTCGGCTGTCTTGGAATTATTTTTACAGTTTGCGAACGGAGCGAGGATTTTGGCAGGGCTCCTCCTATCGAAAAGCCGGGGTGCTTTTAGAATTTTATATTTGGAATCATTGTGACATTGGTCAGGAACAACGGGACGTTTCGGAATAAAAGTATATTTTTGCGAATGTTGTGATGTTTTATCTTTTGTTTTACTTTCCTCCCATTTCTTTACATTATCAAATAGTGCTTACAACATTTACATTTCCCGTGACTGATGAAATTGAAATGGACCTCCCGATTTGTTGGGTTCTTGTCCCAATTAATTAAACGTTTACCGGTGTATGAATCAGACGAATTTTTTGGTTCATCCATAAAATCTCAGTTTTATTGATGTACGACCGTTTGAAATAGTACAGTAATTATAAGTTAGTAATATAGTAATTAAATTTCACCAACATTAAAGAAATGTAGAATTTTGAAACAATGTGATGAATTCGTCGTTTATTTAAAAATTAATCTTTTTATGCATGGTTTTGGTTGAAATGAAAAAGTTATTGTCACAAGCGAAATACAACTTTACTAACTGCTCTTCCGTGACTTCATAAGTCGTTGAGAATCGAATTCCGATTACACATTTGAAAAATGGCAAAAAGGTGGGAAAATTCAAAAGGCTGCAGGTTAAGTTGGGGTCGTCACGATTGCTCAAGAGGTTAGAGCATCAGCGTATTGAGCCGAAAGTCGTGGGTTCGAATCCTGCTCGTGTCACTAACTTTTTCATTTCAACCAAAACCTTACATAAAACAATTTAATTATTTGAAAGAAATAATTTGGTCAATAGACCACTAAATATAATGGATTTATTTTTAAGGTGTAATTGTTTATTGAGACAAAATAGAAGTGGTTAAGTATAGTAATCTAATTAACTGTTTGGTTGCTGCAGCTCATGTTACATTGTTCCTGTACTCACGATAATTTTATATGAATAAAATTGAATAACAATAATTTATTACCTTTATATTTTCTCCTTTTGTTAACCTGGTTGGTGATTGTTGGAGGTTTAAACAGAAGCGAGAGAGTTGCTATTGTTGAAGTTTAAATAGAAGGCGAAGTGTTGCTGTACGTACAGAACTTGAGTATGTGTTTAACAAGAAGTGGGACGAAAAAATATTTGTTGTTAATGATTTCAATTTACCTTTCGTGAAAGAAAGATATGGTTTCAAGAGAATTTTTCAACGTAGATTTAATTATAGTTAATTCAAGCAGGTGGACATTTTATTTAAATGAAAATGACATGCTTAATTTTTAATTCGGCCCCGTCGGTGTCGGGGCATCCCAGGAAAGACCGGAACTCGCCTTGAGTGACTTGAAGTTATCTTTGGCAGATAAGAGCGAGTTCATGGAAAATAGTTGGCCTAGGCCTTCGCTAAATTATTATTCTAGGAATTATGTATGTTTCCTATATTATTTGTTTTTACATTGGGTTGTATTTTGCTATGGAAATTACAGTGAGTTAGGGATAGTTAGGGAGGTAATAAAAACGAGGGTGCTTTTTTGTTATTTAAATACCATTAACATATTGTTATATCTCGAATTGAATGCCTATTGTCGGAGGGGTGGCCGACCCACCTTTTCCTGTCGAGTTTCCTCTTCTTACTGTCAATGCTAGTCCATATGTCTATGATAAAGCCAAGGAGAAAAGCGAAAATGAGGTGACCTGTGATGTGACGAATAAGGATCAATCTGCAGATAACATTAACTTTAATGAACACTAATAAACTAAAAAATACATGTACTCGCTTCGAAAGTACATATACTAAAGTTGGAACGATAGATAGAAAATAGCAACCTAAAAAATAAATTAAAAAATAGACGATTTTACAGAAACAGATAGTCATGTAATAGGTAAACACGATAAACATAGCACGGGTTTTGATCTCATTTTAACGTTCAAAACCGCACATTCATCTTGCAATGGAAATGAGATTTAAACATGATTATGCTCCGGTGTTCCATCACCGTTGGGGAACGTGCAACTATTCTAATTTGACAGCACAGAATTTTGTCTAGGTGGGTGGGTGGTACACGTACGATGCATGCGTTTTATTATAGTAATTACTATATGGCCGTGTGTCTTAGTTATTCCGATTCGTTTATGTATATCGGTCGCTTTACATTATGATAATATCAAACTGAAATATGGTAGGTGTTTTTCTCCAAATTTTCATTTTACAGAAAAACATACTGCATATAGTCCGGAGGCTGATAATTAGTAGATGTCTGTCATTAACTGTTACAGGAAAGTGTTTGAACATTTGCTCACGCTACGAATGAAATGGAGCAAGGATATCCAGTTTTGTGAAGAGTTGTGCAAAAAAGGTCTTTTTTTATGTCAGTTGAATATTTTCTTTTGAACATAGATGTCCCGACTTGCCACCTTGTTCAATTACGTATTACCAGTAGTTGTTAGTTTAGCGGTTTGGCTGATTCGTTTAGTATGCAGTGTTGTAAAACGACGAGGGGGTGCTTGATTTATAAATTTAAACTCTCTGGCCTGGAGAGTACAGAATAAATTGTGTAAAATCCTGACAAGCTACAGAAAGCAAAGCCGGGCTGTATTTAGCTCAAACCGGTCCGACATCGCTTCAAATAAATAACATAGGCTACAAATAAAAATTAGTCGTTTGTATTGATGTCACGTTTTCTAATATTTTTTGAACTGATAACAGGGTGGAAAGGGTAGTTTGGCATTAGACTGTTAGTGGAGACAGCTAGTCTGGGTGATTCACTAGGGGCTACCGCTCCCTGCCGGATCAATACCCTTTTGGTTCTTTATCGACCTTTCTTTTGTCGGTCTCACCAACATCTGACAGTGGGAGATCGCTGCTTAGATTGATTTAGACAATCGCATCCGAGGGGCACTTGTCAGCGGTAAAAAAAAGTGTTTTGCTTATATTTCAAGTCTGTCGTCCTGGTTGATTTAGTTTTATATATGATTTGAATAAATCTGGGTTTGGAATTGGCAATTAAACTTCAAGTGATGTGAATTAGTGCATTACAGGTTTCTGTGAAATATCTTTGCAAAAAAAAACAAAAAAACAGAAGTGTTTAGCATATTGCATGGGCAGATTGACGCCATTCCTCCGCAACCTTATATATTCGAATTTATATTAATTTTTAATATTCTATAATTTATTTCTGCATTTGCTGCAAACCCAATGTTTTTTGTTTTCATTATTGATTTTGAACAATTTAATAATTTTTTTTTAATTGCCCTGTTTCCAGGTACAAGATTTACTTCCCGAATTATTCCACATCCAGAACCTATTGATTCCAGTGAAAACCAAACCCAAGAAGTATAAATCACGGCGTTATCCCTTGAATGTAAGAAAGTCCGTTAATTTCCTCACGCCTTCCTTTTTATTCCTCAACATATCTCGTAGTAATAGTTCGGCTTTTCTTTTGAAAAACACTCTTGTTTTCTCGTGCTTTGCTCGAGAAGCCGATTATTCCAAGGTCGATCGAATTTTCCATTTATTCGTAGCTTTTCATCTGCTAAATTTACCGTTTCAAGTTGCTTATTTTTCTGTTAGTTAGGGAAAATGGGTCAAGCGGAGATAAACCTAAGTTAAAATTATACGTTTTATTGGTACTATTGTATGATCGATCATATTGTATTTTTTTACAATATGATAAAAACCCACATTTTTTAAGGTACAATATGTAAACGTAAAACATGAATAGTTATTAAAATCATTATGTATAACATTTTATATATTTTGTAAAGCAGCGTTGTTTACGTCAGTAGTACTGTTTGTGGTGGTATGGTGAGGGTGAAAAACGTTCCAAGGGCTTCGCCGACACTGGAACCCCACGACCACGTCTTGAATTTGCTGATGCCTTAACTAATTTGACTTTTAACAAGAGTTACGAAATATGTACTCTAATTTAACTTTTTAGCACATTCCATTTAAAAAAAAAATCATGAATTTATGTAGGGATAGATGAAAAAATCCACATTCTCCAGGTCAGAATTGTACATTGTTTCTTTTTTGTGTCAACTTCTAAAAGTACGTTACAATTTGTTTGTTTTGAACGTTATGACGTTTCACGGCTTAACCACGATTGAAATTTTCTAAATTTTTATGTTAGGCGTTTTCTTTTTTAAAGAAGTTGAATCTTTCATATTCGGCAGGATTGAGTTTTCCGGAGCAACAAGAGAAGAGGGTCTTTCCTAAGACAGATCGGGCCTTCTCGCGTTTTCCAGATGACGTATGTTATGTCAGGTCTATTCTGCGAAGAACAGCCCGACGACTAGATAATATTTTATCGGCTCAGCTACAAATGCGCTGTGTTCACCACGGTGGTATAGATAACTCTGTTCTTGCAGGCTATGTTTCTCCTTTATCTCGTTGACATACATACTTTCTTTAAATTAATTACACATTGTAATTTTTTGACGTGTGAATAATATAGTATTTAGTTTTATTTATTTTATATAGTAGTATTATTATATTTCCATTTAATAACGAAGCTTACAAGCTTCTAGGAACCGAGAAAACTAGTTTGCCATCTATTGAAAATTAATATTACATATCGTTAAAACCCCTCGGAAATAAACGAGGACGGATACAGAAAGAATCGTCTTCCCTATGATTTTTCATCGGAGAGAAGTGCTAGGCATGATCTCTCTATATGAATAATTTCCACCCTATCAAGGGTGGGAAGGGATATCTGTTGTACGGTATTCCAAAGGGAAGACCTTAACTGTTCCTGGAAAGAAAACATATTTTATTCTTAGACGTTTTGAAGATGAGTTATAGCAATGTTTACACTGTTTTCCTTTTCGTCCATAATTTGTAAAGTTTGTTTTAGATCCTGTCTTTAAGATCTGACAAATAGTGCAATTAGGTTAGATTCAACGTACAAACTTACCGATTATATTCCTAAAATACTGCAGAACAAATCGATCTGGATGGGGTAAATTTAAACTGAATTAATTTTCTTTCCTGACTACATCAGGTCGAAACTACACTATATTTATTAAATTATGCAGGACCGTTTGTAGTTGTGAATGTTCAGTTTGATCTATCTCTATCTTTACTAGTCCGCCATTTCTATTTGTTCAGCTTATTCACAATGTCTTACAAAAGTATTTATCTCTAACAGTTGAAATAAAATAGGCGGATGATGAAATCAGACATATTTCTACTGTGTATGAAACCAGCCGTCATTTGTGGTTTAAATGTTTTCTCTTAAGAGATGTTTAAAAACCATAATTGTATCCTTAAAGAATACGTTAGGAATTACGCATTGGATCGAATGAAGGATACCTCACCCACGTGTATCCTATTTGAAGTAATGGCTTCCAGATATGAATCAGAAATATCCTTCCAACGTTATAAATCACTCGATAAGTTGGCCCGGAGCTCAAGCCGATGCGTGTTTCCTTGACGGTGGCCGGTGTTTATTCGGTCAGGACGATGTTTTGACCTGGGCGGGGACGTTTATTGGTATGTACATCCCATCACCAGACCTTACGTGGTGTATATATATCCCTGACCTGTAATCGTCTAACATGCCCAAAAAATTCGATTGTTAACAACAAACATATAATAATCTCGACCTCACTGTCAGTATGTTATTGGTAGAATTAGGGATCAATTCTGAAACTTTTGTTCAATCGTCCTAGTCCTAATTAATTTACCAAATTTCCTTAATGTTCATGATTGTAATACGAATTAATTTGTTTCTTCTTTATGACGTTTTGTTCGATTCTTTTACAAGCATCTTCAGGTGCAAAAGTTTCTAGCTTAACAGAAAAATTATAAACTCATTAGTATTCAATTCAGGTTCTAGCTTGTCTTTGTTCGTCCGTTTTTGGTCCCACGCTTTTCGTTTTTGCCGCATCATCATTATTTTTCGCCACAAAGCGCCTCAAACAACCAGCAAGAGAATTAATACGATTTTTTGAGTGACAGCTCTCACGATTTATTTTTAATAGTTT
The DNA here is from genome assembly GCA_039619505.1 of Cimex hemipterus. Classification (NCBI taxonomy): domain Eukaryota; kingdom Metazoa; phylum Arthropoda; class Insecta; order Hemiptera; family Cimicidae; genus Cimex; species Cimex hemipterus. The sequence goes on from CM077107.1 coordinate 25,839,720, forward strand.
TGCCTACCTGGATATCTCAATAAATATGTAGATTTTGATTTTTGTTCGTATGACCCAGAAAACCTTCCGGTTATGGTAAGAGGAAAGGTTGTCTGATGGTTAAATTTAGTGAATAATCCTTATCTGCTAAGCTATTTAGATGGATCATAAGGTTCGATGCAATTTCCTGGGGAGAGAAAGGTCAACTTTAGGCGCTGGAATCTATCAGATTTCGTGGTCCAGTTGATCAAATCTCTATGTAAGGAATGGGTTGGGATACAAAAAATGGCAAAAGGGAGGGGAATTCAAAAGATGGGTTGATATGGGGGAAGGTCGTGGGTTCGAATCCCGCTCGTGACACTAACTTTTTTTATCTCAACCAATACCTTACATAAAGATAGGCTGGAATGTCGAAGTTCTTTAAAAATAGCCTATCCAAATACCATATTCGCAACGTTTTGGAAATGGCTTTATAAAATCTTAGAAGTCTGCAGTTTAAAGACAGTTAGTTAGCCCTGATGATCAACGGAATATTTTTTGAAATTGGATCAAAGGTATTCATCCCCAATGCTATAAAATGTGTTGGTTTGTTAAGAGGTATCCCCTAAAATCTGACGTCCTTTAATATCAACCTAGTTGATCAACAAACTGTTGTCAATATTTGGTAAGAGGTTTAAACTTATTTATCTAATATACCGTGAAAATTTGGTAAGAATCGGTTGTAAGGAATCCACTCGTGTTGTGCATAATGTTTACAGTTTTATGCCTAATCGTTCGTCCTTCAATGTTTTTCAACTATTTAACGTAGTTTTACTAAAACTAAACAGGATCGTTGATCATCCGTTCTTTCATTTTGTTGACATCTGTTGAGAAGAATTTTTCTTTCCAGCCAGAAACTTAATTAGTACCAAATATATATGATTTAAAATTTAAAAAGTTGCGTGATGATTAAACATCATTCTGGTTGCTTGTCTTATTGAATGAACCCAGTTAATATAATAAATTAGTTTCGCAGTGCAGGTTTTTATTTTCAATGCGCGCCAACATTGACCCGTTGTATGAGGTGACCAAGTTACAAGGTCATCATTAATGAAATCGAAAATCAGTTATAACACGTTTGGAGGACATCGGCTTACTGTCCCTAGTTGTCGTGAAGGCGACATTGTGCAAGTCTCTTCTACTTTTGGCCGGCATTCGGCCCTGACAGCTTAATAGGCAGCCCTAAGAGTATACCAGATATCACTTACACTTTGCTGATGTAATAGTCAGATAGGACAATCTGTACAACTAGATACGGTTATTTTTTCATTGTCGTGTAACGAAACTGTTTAAGCTTTCTCTCTGCATGGATTTTTATTAATCATTCTCTGTGTTATAATTCAATTTTGATCGATTGTGTACAAACGTAAACAACATTCAGTATTGCCAAAACGGTCCCCGGTCAACTGGAAGGTAGCGTTCTAATTCTTACCCAACTCTTGTCTGTTGACCTGATTACTTTTAACCTTACACTCCTCTCAGATTCATTTTGTCTCTCTTTTTTTTAAGCGTGTTAAAAAGGTTAACAATAATTCATTATTTCACAACGATGAAGATAACACCGGCACGACATTCTCAGAGTTAGCTTTATCGTCTCGGTTGTAATCTGTGAGAGATGTGGTCTCAACCCGTTATTACAATCCAAGACTCGAATCAGTTTTATCTACTCTAGTTACAAGTTTTACCTTGCAGTAAGTTTGTGTATATTTCTTGTGCATACTTCGCAGACACAGCTGAAAATGAAATCGTTTGATTAAAAATAATTGGTTATAGAAACGGCGTAATTATTGTCCGTTCGTAATCCCAATCACTAAGGGCCCTCAGGCGCAGAAACGATTTCCTTGCTTAATTTAGAACACTTACACAATATTGTGGATGGAGGGATTTTTCTCTCTGATCATTTCATTCATATAAAAATTACACGTTCAGTACAGGCAGCTCTCAATAACAGGTAAAATATTTACAAAACGGTTTAAGCATTAATTCGAATTATCAACAAGGTTGGTAGAGTTTATTTTCACTCACAAACTTACTCGCTGGGCATTTATAGGAATCGAAATGAAGGTGTCAGACGGAAATAAGCACAAAGCCGGGATACCATTGTCCTCTTGCTTTCAGCATCCTGTTGAATCAACAAGCCAGCCAAACGCATTAGGCTTCGTATTAATATTATATAGTTTTAAAAATTCTTGAAAATCTTGCGAATCAGTTCAATTTTTGAGATAATACTTAGCATGTTTTAACCCTAAATTAGGGATAACGGCTACCTTATATAGGGGATGTTAATTTCTGTTTATTGTTATTGTTTTTTTTCGTGAACAATAGCCATTGTCGAAGCAGCATCAGTATTTTTGAGTTACCTTTCCATATTTGGGACTGGTGAGTCATTAAAACTCCCGTGCGTAGGAGAGCAAATGTTGAGGGTCGCCATAGTGTTCTTTTTTTCTAGATCGTGGCCGGTCCGGTCGACGTTAATCTTTCGACTATATTTATGTGCCATTCATTATTAAATAAGTTTAATTTGCAATTATTATTTATATTTTAATGAAAACTCTTATCGTTATTCTAAAACTTTTCTTTTGTTTCAGGTGAGTAACCGATGCGATCCATTATCATTTTCTAATTTCGAGGTAAGAGAAATTCCACTTGTTCGTTGATAAGTAACTAAAGATTAATCGAGATTTTAAGTCAATTCTAAGTAACTTTAATTCGCGTTTGTTAATACAAGTATAAATAATGAGCTTAAGTACATCTCGGATTTTTGTTGCCAAAAAACCCAAATTGGAATGAAATGTTTTTAACCAGGAAATAAACATCTAAATAATATTACTATAAGGATCATTAGTAATTAATTGATATGGTTTTCCCCATTGCTTCGAGATATTTTCTTCTTTTATTTTCATTATTTATTTTTCTTAAATTCCAAAAATAAAATATTAGGAGACATGCAGTAGTGTTGAAAAACTTAGACCCGGTTTGGTCAATCTGTGAACAATCATTTGTGTTAACTCATGAGTTTAAATATAGTTGTAGGACTTGGTTAGATTTTTCTTAAACTTTCGTATTTTTACATTTTAAACTATTTGACGATAACCAGAGTCTTGTGACCGACATCAAATCTCGTAGTAGTATTGATTTCAAGATTTCCTGTTTAGTTATTTAAGGTATCAATTGGTAGTTTTGTACACAATCTTGTCACTATTTGTTTACTTCATTATGGGCCTCCTTCGGTCTTTATTTATATTGAATACTTGAAAATGTAAGTTATTTCATAATTTAGGGAAAAATGTAATTGATTTTCATGGCCGTTTATTTTCTCTTGTTCGTTGACGTGACATAATCGTGACATCGATTATGAGAGCCGGGCTCAAAGGCCTTGAGCCAGGTTGAGATCGATACCGGGAAATGGTGGGTTTATTTACCCTAAGAGCAAAGATTCAGCCGGAGGTCTGCGGAACATGCATCGGCCCTGTGGTGAGAGCTTCTCAGTTATCAACGGGCTGAGCGCAAAGAATAAAAATCCTCCTTCCTTTTGTGGAAAGATCGCATTTCGTTCGACGTCGGTTTCATCTTGGATATAATATTTTACAATATAGAGTTTCGCCGAATGGAAACCAGCGTTAAGGAGGAAAAAACGAATCCATTGAAAACAAATCGTAGTTGATTATCACCAACCTGTAATGTTCTATACTTTAACAAGCAAGGGAAAGACGAAAGTGCGTGATGTACGGTCTTTCATTCAAACCCTGCGTTGCGGTATAATTAAATGAGAGACGTCGCTGTATTCAAATGTAGCACATTGTCATGAACCTCTAGATACACGATGATTTAAAAAAGCAAAAAGCTTTTATGCATTCACGTGTCTCTCAATCGACCTTAAATTTCTCGGATTCCGGAGCACATGTCCTATCCTTGGTTTGTTGCCTCCGGGGCGAGGGGCGGCTTTATCTGTCATACGAAGCCAGATGAAATCTACAGGCGCTTTCAATTTTTTAATGAAATGTTTTCCGAATTGCTCAGAAGGTCTAGGTAGCATAGAAATATTAATTTTTTAATATAGCCCGTCACTTTGAAGATCGATTGTCCAATTTTACATCAATCTTCTCGAGATGATGAGATTGGTGCAGCCGTATTGTTTGGTTAAGTCAAAATAAAGTAAAAATAAGAATAAACGCGATTTAATCCGTAGCGATCAAATTGAGAGTTAATACGTAACAATCTAATTATGGTTACCTGTATTTCCGTTTCTTACTGTTCGTTTTTTCAAAAGCACTGAGCAAATAAACTAGATTCGAAATAAACAAAATATATACAATTAGTATAACATAAAAATGAATGGAAATAATTTTTTATTACTATTCTCCTCCGTCTCGTATGTTTTAGTGTTTTATTTTAATTGGTGTTTATTGAACATACTAGATTCAATATATAAATTGAAATTAATTCGACCATAAATGAATCATTTGTACGTTCGTCTCGCTTCATTGATCGAAATGGCAATTATACAAGTACAGAAATGACTTCTTACCTTAGTAGTACAGTATTTTTATGTTGTCGCCATTTAGTGTTAATTTATTCCCTAAATAAATAATCTTTGTTAATTAATTAAAATGTTATCAGTTGGCAATGGATTGGATGCAATGTGTTTGTATAAATATAATAAGAAAAAGAAAGAAATTTTAACTCCTTGTAGTTTTCAAACGGTCGTCATCCTTGTAGAAAATTTTGGTTTGCTTTTTACCGCAGAATATTTTTAACGATTGTCGGTTCTAGAATGATATTTGTACAAAAAGAAATCCCTTAACTTACGTTTTATCTATTCGGTAAAAATATAAAAACCTCAAGGAACGGACAAGAAACAGCTTATAAACTTCACCATAAATCCAAGTACATGATCGTTTCGAGCCCTTTATGTGGAAAAAAATCATTATATCCTCACAGATGGGGGACGATCGAAGTCTGTTTTCCTTGCCAACACGCCTTATGACTTTTGTTCGAAGGATGAATAATTTTTAAAAAGTTCTAGTTCAAATGGTTTTTCTGTCGGTGTTTAAATAGTGATAGTTGGTCTCGAGTTTAAAAGCTTCTGGCCGTCTACTACCATCACAGACTTTACAAAAATTAAATTTCATAGTTGTTTGCTCAACGATTCTCTTTAAAAACGTAAATAATAAGCGGGTTAAAAAAGAAGATGAGTGTTAATTTTCGGTTTATAGATTATTTTCAGCATATTTCGGTTTTCCCATTGTTACCAGAAATACATCCGGTGAGATGTTCTCAAATCAGAAAGATTGTTTGTCGCCGGTTTTCGAAGTTGACGTCTGTATCCTTCGGGCAGCCTTGAGAAGGAGTAAATCCTCGGGTCGGTCTTAGTAGTCACTGGTAATAATCATTGTCCACCTTATTTATACATAAACACTTGTTTATTTAGATTCACTTCAAGTTCTGTCAGTATATCTTTATGGAGCCTCTTGTTTTATATATATATATAATTATTTCTTTGGTGGAATCTAAATAATGTAATAAAAAGCTATTTATTTGTAAGAAATGTTTGTCTTTGTATGCAAACGCTTCGAAAGCATCTTCACCGGGAATTGCCAGCCTTTGACGCGTGGGGAAGCTCCTTCTCGAACGGGTTTTTCTTCCCATGGCTCACCTCGAGCGTAAACTCGCGTAGGTCTCAGCACTGTATAAATAGGTTTCATGACATTTTGTTGTGAGACGTCGTTCGAGGGACTCTGCAGACCGTCCGTACAGCCGCATGTGTCCCTCGACGCCGCAACTTCCCTTCGCCAACCCCAACACTTTCCCTTTCAAACCGAGGCGATTGTTTTTTTCCCCCAAGTACATGCGCCAAAAACTCTTGTATTGCTAAACGGCGTTTTTATTAAACCCACGAGTGATCTCGTCTGTGTACATTATCTTTACAAACATAAAAGTCGTTAGAAAGATAACATAATTTTACATGATAGGTTGAAAATAAGGTGGTCTTAGTAAAAGGTGAAAAGGATAAATATTCCTAATTATGTAGTACAAGTATGTAGATTTATTAAATGTAATCAACTAATACCTACCATACTTACAAGTTTCCAAAGTAATATAAGATATATAAATACCATCATGGATTATTTTCTCTAAAATTGCGGGAATAAAAATTCCCATTGGGTTTTCTCAAGTCCTCCGGTTAACCTATTACGAGATTTAATTAAATCTAATTGCATTCGTTAATTTAACCGTACGTATATCGACATGCTCGTTTTGATGTGCTTTGTCGCCATCTCCTTTAATTCAATCTACAATATTTATGAAGGTATTGATTGAAATGAAAAAGTCAGTGTCACGAGCGGGATTCGAACCCACGACCTTCGGCTAAATTACGCCGCTGCTCTACCACTTGAGCTATCGTGACTTTTTTCCACTGGATCTAAAATATAGCTTTCCTGTTTATATATTCCCAGAGTGACAACCCCCTTGTAGCATACAGCTATACATGCTTGTAGGTACAATTAAGAACATAAACTCTAGATATAAATAAAAATATTCTACTGTTGGCATTCTTCTATTTCATGTTATATTAACTCTTTCTGAACATTTAATTTTAAAATTCCATGTTCAAACCTAGGATTGTTTTTCTTATTGAGCTGTTTCTCAATAACGTAAAAATTTGTGCCCAACGTTTTCTCCCTTATTTTACTGAATTGAATTTCTACCTGTTATGCCTTATAACTAAGCTTTATGATTAATGGAAGATCTGTTAGCATTATCATTGTTAATCTCCGTGATCTCTTTGCTTCTGGTCGGCTTCACAGCCTTTCTCACAAGTTGATTTCCGCATCAGACACTTTGTAGATATTCCGCCTCGGCTAAGCTGTTGAAGTATTTAGTATTCCCCCGGGCTATTTCGATCAGGTGATTAAACTACGGCCGAATAACGAGCTGGCCCATTTTCTGGTTGTCGTCCAAATGTCCTCCTCCCCGAAAGTAAAAAAATTTTCAAAGCAACAAAACGCCGCCGCTATTTTATGTGATCATTTATTATATTTTATTATATTATTTATACATTTTTATTCATTTTGTGATAATTATAACTTGGATTAATTAATCTATCTTTATTATTACACTTATTATTAAGACTATCTCACAACAAATAAATATTTATCACTCGGACTTTCTTTGACCTTAACATTCGCATGACTGATTAACGCACCAAGGAGAGATTAGATTTAAATATTCATACGCAAACAGTTGTGCTGATAATCGCACTATCAAATGCGTGACTTAATATGGCAATACGTTTATCACATAGGAATTGATAGGTAATAAATTAGCTGCAAAAAACTTATTTTCTGGTGGAGGTGGAGTGTAAGGGTTGTTGTCCTCCTCACTTGTGTTGCTAAGGCAACTGGAGAATGTTACCCCAGGGCCGTAGCCCATATCATCTAACCCTTCAAACCCTCAGTGCCATTGGTTGAAAATTTCCCCTATGAAATGCGAAGTCCTGGATTAAAAAACTAGTGTATGAGTGCAAAATTGGGTTATTTATTTAGCTTTATGCTCGAATATGATATATGATGTTAATTTGTCAAGATATGCCATTATTCATTTTCAGATTTTGGCCGATATGCTGGTACATTCTGGCCAAGCCCTGTCCAATAAGTCTGCGCTTTTTAAAATATTGACATTAGTGGCTCTGTTGTTTTCTTCTAACTCCTTAATTCGATATAATTAATGCATTAGTAGGACGCAATCAAGACTATTTTAGCTATGATTTCAAAATCTACTAAAACTAATCGTTATTTCCTTAGTAGATTCATTTTTTAATCTAATTTCTTTATAGACATTTCTCTCATGGAAAGTGACTTAAGATCTATAACGCTTTTTCATTTATTGTTTATTTATTATACCAGATAATGCGAAAGCAGGATATATAACTTCAACAGAACAGAAACAAAGAAAGAACAGTTAAAAAGTTAAGAGAATTTTTCATATAAGCATAGGAAATATTTCTTAATTTTTCGAGTAATCAGAAAACACCAAAAATTAATTTTGCTGTTCTATAAAAATGATGCGATACTTGTATTTTTTTAGTTATACTTTGCTACCATAGTAGCTTCTTGTTTTACATTTCAAAACGCGTCGGGTTTGAAAGCCATTCATTTCTACATTGTAAACAACTTAATTCAAACCTTGAACTGTAGAGTTATTCGCTAGGGAAATTTCCTTGGTTAAATCTCCTTTTCAGTTGCACGTTATTTTTCACTCGTACATTTCCTATGGAAAATGTCAATTGTACCAAGTACAAAGGTGAAATGCTGATTTTTTACCCGGTTTTCCCTTCTTGGTTGAGCCGATTGCGGCCGGATCAGCCAAGAAGAAAGGCAAGTTGAAGGGTTTATGGTCTCATTTCTTAGAATTTCGTGGAAATGGGGTTAGAGGACAGATTAAGATTTTTAGAGCCTCTCCTACCTTATTTCTGACCCTACGACTACCTAAAGGCAGGAAAATCGAATAGCAGACGCCAGTTGAATTTTTCTATCCGTGCAGAACTGTTTACGTTCCAGCCAGTTTTATTAATTCACGCATTTTATTTTTTTATTGTAGAAAATTAGGATACATTTCAAGGTGAGTTAACAAAGTGCAGAAATACTGACAAGTTTCTTTTGTTTACATCATTTCGATTTTTTCGTAACGTCTCGAATGCATGCTTTCTTCATCGACAAACTGCTTAATGTTTGTCCTAGTTCGGCGTCAAAGTATAGGTAAACAGAGTCGCGTGATCCCCGTAAAAACAAACTGCGAAAAGCGCAGTCCAATTTTGCCCTCTGTCTTTTCTCCGACACGTGGAACGTTGAATGCTTCGTGTGAACAGTGGTTAAGAAGTAGATGCACTCAGACAAGTTTGGACAATGACGTCGAACGACCTCGGAATGGCATGGATTCCTCGATCCATTTAAGATCATTGTTTTCGCGTTTGAACTTTACACGCATCAATCCTTAGCGGCGAAAGTTCTTCCGACACGCCATCTTCCTTCTCGTTTTTCCTACAATCAGCAACTTTTTCTTAGTCGTCATGTTTCCTTCTACAATCTTAGTTAAAATTGCCTGACGTACGCTTTGTTTTAAATTAACATCAAAATGGTTATAATATATTAAATATTCTTTGCAAAATAGAAAAAATAATGAAATTTGTTGTGTTAAAATTCATATTTTATTTATCACGTTGCTTCAATATTTTTTATATCTAATGTGGGCCAATATGGATTGATTTTATCCTCAGCTATTACCATTGATTTTACCCCCGTTTTTGTTCATTGTTCAATAATTATCGATTGTTTCGAAACCATGCTCTTTCGAACTATAACTCTTCTGTGTATTGAGAATGGTGGAAATGTCCCTCTTTTCGGAAATTGTTTGTTCAGAATGATGTTGAGGACTTACCCTGGTTAGGTTAAAACCCTAGGATGGGACTGTCTATGAAATTCGAATTCGTCGCGGCCTCGCTAGCCTGGCATCCCCCGGCGGAATCAGCCAACCATGGTAGTATTATGTTCGCTACCGAATCCTACGAAGAGCGATTATTGGGTTTGGTATAACAAGTAAATTTTCAAAAAAAAAAAAAAATTGAGCTTCAAAATCGTTATATTTTATTCTATTTCTATTTAAACGAAAAAGGTATAATGCTCTAAGCGTGTTAGCCTGTTAATGTACCATTGTGTGTTTTAATTTGTAGGTTTAGCAAATACAATGTTTTGTAAGTGCTGTGACGATATTATTTCGTTTATCGATTAAAAGATTTCATGTTTCATCGAAGAATGTCTCCGAGTCATGAATTGCGTGTCTCGAAAAATAATTTATCCGAATCATCAATTGATCAATACAAAAGGAGCCGAGTGTTAACTCGGCTTGGATTTAATTCGTTGATATCACTTTGCTAGATTTAGTTCAGGTTTTGTTTTCTAAACCTGTGTAGGAAAATCGGAACCGTACGCAGGTACAGAGCGTGGTTTCTTTCGGGTGATCAAACGCCGGAACGGATTTGTACTTTTACTTTTTTTCTCTCTTTCATCCTTTCTTTTTTTTTCTTCGGCTTCGAACAGCATTTCCGACTGTCGGCCAGTTTTCTTGAGACTAGAAAAATCAAACGGCTGAATTGCCTTATAATGTTTTTGTTATACGGTTCACCCGGGGGTCATTTGAATTTCACGCTTTCGTGGCAAACCGCGATTAAAATGCATATGGAGAATTACTCGTTTAGATCGTGCTTTATCCTAAAAGCCAAGTTTCTCCACCTCACGAACAAAGATAGGCTAATGGGGGATACCCTTGAGAACGAATATCCTCCGGTTTATGCCCCTATTCGAGAACACTTGATGATGTTCTCATCGGCTTCTCTTAAATTTGTACTTGATCGCTTTGTGATAAAATCTTAAATTTGATCATGCAGAACATTCATTTGCAAACCTATTATATACATACGCATTTTTTAAATCGGTTTTTGGACAGTATATTTTCATATAAATTCCGTTTATAAAAGACCTTTTGTGGAACTCAATAATAGACAAGTTAGTGATTTATATATGTACTTCGTGAACACTAGATCGACCAAGAAAGGTATCGGCCTAGATAGCTATCAATAGTTTTTAAAGGAATAATATTTATCTCGGTCGTATTTTATCCCCAGACACTATTGGTGGTTCAGTTGATTATTCTGGTTATAGCTGGTAGTAGTACTTTTTAAGAAAATGTACTAAAATAACCATGGTTGATGGATTTTGCATTCCAAAACTGGGTTGCATTTTGCCATCGAATTGCAACGAGAATATGGGTGTACTTTCATGTATAAAATTTTTAGACCATTTTAGGTGGGAAAGTTAGCGTTCAGAAAATTCCAGAGGCGACCGTGGGATCGAACCCTCGGGTTCTACCTACGATCTGATACCGCGGTCTCTAAATGATGGTCAAACGAGTGATTTATATAATTTTTTCATCTTGTTTTAAATCAAAATTATAATGTATTCGTAATTGTTGGTTTACACCAAACATCGAATGATTTTCACCAAATGGTAAGAAAAATTTATTTTTCGAATTGCGTTGCTTTTTTTTTCTTCAAATTGATTTCGTCGGTAAAAAATTACCCTCCTGATAAAAACAAACGCGACATTAAAAAACTTGCTGTGTCTTAATTTTCGACCGAGATTTTATTTTTGTACAGCTTGCTGTGCATTTTATGAACCAGACCAAACAATGACGTTGCGAGCAACCTCGTTTCATTTAATGCTTTTCGGTACGTAGTTTTGCATATAAGGTGAACGTGTGGCGTTTTATAGCTGGATATAAATTTTACTCAATTACTGGGGATGTGTCAAATAAGCGATATATAGTTTTTTTATGCTAGGAAAAAAAGAGCAAGTGGGAGTTGGCACAATTGACCATGGGACCGCTTCATGAATTTCACATTTCCACGTACATATATTTTTTAAATTTTTGTCCTTACAATACAATTTAAATATCACGATAGATTGTCGAGACAAGGAAAAAAATTGAAAGTTTACAAGGGCTTTCTAAGGTCTTGTCACGCAATACTTTTTTATTTTATAAAATGATTTTTATTAACATTACTGCATAAATATTTAACAATGGATTGTTTAATACTGGACGATCTACTTATTGGGTTATCTTTTTTTTTCGACATGACTTAAATGGTAATTTGAACTGTAAACTATCTTTCAACAATTCATTTACCCGGAAATGATAAATTCAAGTAAAACGAATAAAGGGCATTGACATACACTGGTTTTTTTATGATAAGCATAAATAGTCTTAAACCGTTTAAACGTGACATTAAGAATCGAACGATGTAGATCCCGTTTTCTTGAATTAACGGGTCGGATAAGTTGGCGCCTACTCTCGCTCGTTATCTGATATATTTCTACAGGAAAAAACACTAACCCTACCTAAATCATGATAAATAAATTTTACGATTTTTTCGCTAAAATTGAGTTGCATTTTAGCAAAGGAAACAACAAAGAAAATAATGTTAACTGTGACGATGTTAAAAATGATTAAAATAGAAAAAGTAATAATTTTATCATGTAATTTACAAAGACTTGAAAAATCTAAAGGGCATTTTTAATCATTAGTTAATTGTAATAATTCGATTATTTTTACTTTTAATCTAAAGATTTCTGTACCATTGACATAGTTGGGAATGGTTTTCTGTTGTAATGAGTACTGAGCTTGCTATGCAAACGAAGACGGCCATTGGTTTTCATAACCAGGCCGGAGGACATTGGGAATAAAGGTCACTGAGATATCTATTGCAACTATGAGTCGTTATGATATCACTCTGGGGTTAGAATTACGACGTGGCGTTGTAACTCTCCCCGGACGCTCGGTTTTAAATTAAAATTTGGGCACCCACCGGTTGTGCAGATCGAATTAGTCCTTCGCCCTGTATTCCATCCCAGAGATGCTTCCATATTTCGGAGGGCCGAACGTGATCGTCATAGTACTGTGACGTTCTTAAATTTTTTATAAATATGAGAGAAAAAATAAAAAAATAACTTCACAAAACAAGTTCAATTTATTGTTAATATTAAAATTTGATTTTCCTATGGTCCAATAAAATAATTAATCATATAAAATAATAAGTAAACAACTTACTATTTGTTGTAAGGTAAAATCTCAAAGTAAACTTTTGAGCCCTTTCTACGTAAATACTCAATAAAATCGTTTCGAATATTTATATATTGAATATTTTCAAATAATACATCAAACACCTTCCAACAACCTTTTGTCTCAATAATTTAAATACTTTCCACTCATTATAACTAATTACAGTTAAACAAACGATCCACTACCCGAGCAAAGTGGCGACTGATGATCCCGCCAGTCAGTCACCTCTTTCTTAAAGTCTCCAGCTGACCCATCCACGATCCAATCGCATTTCGAGGTTTTCTTATTCGTTTGAAAATCGGGAACTTTGAATTGTGATGGCCACGATTTCAACAAATATAATTTTACTTATCTTATTCGTTAACGTTTAATACTAGTTTTAAAGTTTACAACAGATTTATTCGAGCATTCTGTTGCTTAGAAAGAGACAAGAATGGCACATCTACACGGAAAAGAAACATTTTGAGATCTGAAGATGATCTCAATAAAGATCGAAACGTTGGGTCGATAAAAAAAAATGTTTTCCTAAAACCTACGTCGCACTAGACTGCATCTCATGATCTCCGAATATTCATTGCTTTGAAAGATTTTCTAAAGCCGCATTTTGATACAGAAAAAACGTACGGCTAGGTGTAGTTAAAGGGTTTGATGAAGACAGCCTTGATCAAATTTAATATCTAAACCCCATGGGTGGTTCAAGAATCGATGAAACTGGTCAGAATATTTATCGTCCCGCAACCCTCTCGTTTATGCAAATATATTTCAAGAAAGCACATTTTATAAAAGGTTAAAATAATACATTTTTGAAATGCTACTGGTTTGGATATTATAAAGATTGTCTATTGCCATCCCCAAAGTCTGTTGGTTATATCAAATTTTTCAGATTGATCGTCATCAGAATTATATGTTATTAGACCTTATATTGTGAATACCTCCAATAAAACCAGGGATTTAAAAGAACTTGGTAGGTCGCTTAGCAACGGCAGCCAGTTGGGGAAAAAAATCGTCTAACGTCTAAAAAAACAGTTCAAAAACGAAAATCGTAATTATTGTTCTATAACTCGAAATAATGCTAGTATTGACGCCGACATGGCAGGTCAACTCCCCCCTCCCCCAAGGCTTTCATGCCAATGCACTTTGCACCAATTGAATCCAAAAAAATGTGGTTCGGATTTTAAATGGAAAGGATTAGAGTGTAGAGACTGGGCGTAGACCTGACCTGTGGATCCGAGAGTTCCTTGGCCTCTCTGTATATCGGGTATGGGGGGAGGTTGCTGCCCCTTCCTCACGGTCGATAATACCTACCAACACTCCCCCGTCCGTCCTCTGTTTACAATTTATGTTTCATTTTATTAAAACTTGAGTTTTGTCGGGCTGCATTTTTTTTTTCTTCACCCTTTTTATTTTGGTTGCAGAAGGAAATGTTCTGAGACTTGTGATGTGAAAGAATTTTGACTTTGCACAATTATGTCTCGTTTATTTTTCGATAGTTTCACTGTAAAGCGAATGTCTTACTGTCGCACTACTACTATTACAATATTAAGGAAATTTCTGTACAAAAAACATTTAATTTATGTAATAACATATTTGACATAAGCAACAATACAAGAATTTTCTTCTGACAAGTCAAGATAATATCGTGGACACTTATCTAATTGATTGGAATATGACAATGCGGGTATTGTAACTTGTTGTAACTGACAAAGAGATGAGATATGTTTAAGGGTAGCAATAATATCAAATAATCAAACTTTACCCCTTCCTCCGCGAATGAGAAATTACAAAAATGTCTATCATTCAGTTGAAATATCCTCCAACTTACTAACAGGCTGGTATAGCGGAACCTGGCCGTCAAAAGCTGTAGGCCGCAAGTCACAACTCTTTTCACAAACGTCCATATCTGGTTTCATTTATGTGCCTCCTTCGTCAGTACTTTGTGGTGAAAAAAGCTACGGAAGTCGCAGTAATGCAGTGTGCTGTTCCCATCACAGGTGAACGTTCCGTGCTGTTAGCAATTTGCATATTTTTCCCTCGCACCACAAGGTGAAACAATTAAATTATGTTTTTGGCCGTGCTTTGAGTAATATGTATGTAAAAAAATTATATACATAAAACCTTGGTTTGGCGGGCCATACATATACGCAACCGCCTGGCTTTGACGTCAATCAAATATTTCGTCTGTAGATAGGTTTTTGTAAAATGAACCGCGCCAACACTTTTGTCAAATGTTGATAGGATTAACAGTTATAGAGATAGTGACGGAAAATATTTGGTTAGCTTATCTACTTTAAAAGTCGTTTGTATTATTAAGCTTAAATTCGCCAGATCATGAACTAACAGACATTTTATCGGAACATATTATTTTTTCAAGTAAACATTAGTTCACTATTCTGGCACAGTTTTCCTTCTTCTGATGAGTATGTTTAGGCAATTTAATAAACTGTCTTACTTATTGAATTATTACGTATTAAATGAAATCCATTTATAGCAAAATTATAATTTTATAATACTAGTGCTGGCAATGTAATAGTACAGTCTTCATCAAATCCATACCGTAAAATTGATTTTTTAATATACTAAGTTTTTATGTGTAAGGCAAGTTGTAACAGTAAGCTATTTTGTACATTGTTGAAAGAATTTTGCAGGGTTTGATAATACATAAATTCCGGCATTGGTCCTGGATAAAATCTGACGTTAAAAATTGTCACTTCTTACCCCAGCGGGAATGGTTTAATCTCACGGCATCAAATAACAGATGGTCCCAATCCCCTATATTTCGCCCTGCCACATTTGAATAATTTTTTCAGGATCACATGCCCGATAAATTCGGCCAATAAAGCGTGAATAGCCAGCGAATTTTACACGCCCAGTGTTTTCTGTTGGGCTGATTGTAATTTTCGTCCGATTTCGCTGATTAGTTTTTTGGAAGGATTTATCGAGCCAGTACAGTGTCCACGCAATTAAAGCTGTATATTATTTAACAAAGCAGACGGGGAAAATGTGCTCTCACCATTTTGGATAGGTTAGGCCACCATTGTGATATCGTTATCTCGAATTTCTCCCTTTCTTGAATAAAGTTTCAATGTAATTTAATCTGACTTAACCAGATAATGTCGTTTTCACTATGATTCAAAATCAAAAGCTTATAGACAAAACGATTATGATCTGCATTGAAGGACAGCCTATTGTCGAACCATTATACACCTTGTATTTTAAACATTTGAATTGTTTAACATTTAGCTCTCTTTTTCTTTCGCCCTCTAATCAATATGAACTTTAGTAAGAAATAATAGGCTTTCTCCTGATCAGAATATCAACTTATAAACGTCACCATTTTTTCTTCTTTCAACGGCGCAAGGTGTGTAAAGTTGCAAACTCACTAGGTAACTTATAAAGGTGACATAATTTGCCCGAGATTTGAACGTTTTTCTGACTACTCTTCTTTTATAATGGGCCTGGCTTACAGCGCCCGGCGTGGTTGAGAAAATGATGTCACGGTCAGAATAATAACGACTCCCGGGGTTGAATTGGTTAGTCATTACAACACCCGATTTGGTGTAGATTGCGTCTTATTCGATCGGTGAAATTCTAGTGCTTCTCACTTTTCTTCGGCCAAGTTTTGGATGTTTCTTATTAATTCACATCAAGCCTTAAATACGGTTTTCCGCTTTCATTAAATCTGATAACGCCTGTTAATCCGTGGACTGTTGATTCAATTAAAGCATTTTCCAAGTTTGTTCTTTTTCTTAATATTAACCCGATTTTCTTTTCCATCTATCAATTTAAGAAATAACTTGACATGATAGTTTGGATTCCAAAACATGTTTTGAACCCCTGGAATGGTTGGGAAGTACGTAAGTCAAACTTTGTAGACAGGTGATCGATTATTTTGTATGAGACAGATATCTATTTATTCATTTCTCCAAGAACAATTTTAACTTCCTTTTTGAATGGAATTATCGATTTTTATGTTAGTTGATTTAAGAACATTACTTTAACGGATGTATCGGCTTAATCTTGCAACCTGGCTAGCAAAATCTATGTGAGATGGTAATTTTTATTTATTTTCAATTTGTATCTTTTTCTATGGGCAGATCGTGAAGAGCACGTGTTGAGGCGACAGGCGGTTTTCTTTTAAGCTGCACCTGGGTCTGGAATATTTGTGCACGCGTGCTCTTTTAGGAGACTTCGAACCGATTGCGTGATATATCGTAAAGGATCTTACATACCACGGGAGTGAGGTGATCACTTTTGAGGCCCGGCCACGGTCGAGGGAGGGTCGACTACCCGGAGCCTGGGGATAAGGATCGCTCCAAACATCCAGTCACGAACTTGTTATTATTTACCGTCCCATCTGTGCCTAGGGAAAGTCCTCGGACGCTCCTTCTATTTTCTATTTTATCTTTCTTACCTTCTTCCTTGTGGACGATTAATCCGTCGTAAAATGCCGTCCCGATGGACCGTGACCGCTAAATAAATTATCAGAGAATCGCCCACGTCGTAAAAGGTGCTACAATTCAAAGCACACGGCTATTCCTTGTACATTCTAAATCGAGTAAGTCTTAAATTATATCAAACAGCATTTATATATTTTTCTTTTCACCATGGATAGTGGAATACCGCATTCCAGAGGTATCCTTCCAAAAGATTATTCTACCGAAATAGTTATTTATTGAATTCATTAGTTTTCGCGGCCCGCTTGACCAATTAATATATTTAGATTAATTAAGGTTTTTAGTTGAGATAAAAAAGTCGATGCCACGATAGCTCAAGAGGACGTATCTAGCCGAAGATCATGGGTTCGAATCCCGCCGTGACACTGACTTTTTTATCTCAACTAAAAACCTTAATTAATTGAAATAATTATTTATCTTTTTTCCTTCAAAATTGACAAATTATAATAGAATAACGTTTTCATACAAGTTTCAGCGATTACGGTTTTTAAAATTGTCTTTTCATTTCGATTCTGTCTAGATGAAAGGATGTGCAATCGAAAAACTACCATTGTTTTCAGAGTTCGTCTCGTTTTGTCAAATGTGTAACGTAGAACAATTAATTGCCTGTCAAAGATCACTCCTGGGAGATAAGCTGGGTGCGAAATCTTGTGCCAGGTTTATAATTTTTATACGGCTTAAGAGGATTCCCCTACGGGATTTTATCCCGTATCTCCTATTAACCTTCTAAAATCCTCCAATTAGGAAGCTTTCCGGGAATTTTTCGATTTAACATGGTTTTGGAATTTTGGCCGTTGTACTGTCTATAATCTCCGGATGAAAATCATTTTCCCTCCATTTAAAATGTTATGATTATTTTATTTGTTTGTTTTAGTTAAGCTTTTGCTCGCTAACTCAACATATATTAAAAATAATTTTATTTGCTTAATAAATAACTCATTTACGGTTTAGTGGTCCATTGATCAAGTGACATCTTTCAATTAATTATTCTTACCTTGTGAGGACATGGTTGAGTAACAAAAAGAGGTCTTGGTATTTTGAGAAAGTACAAAATCATGAGCCATGGATAGTAGTTTTTTATAAACAATTTTAGGTTTAATTTTGATAAATAAATTTATAATTATTCATTTGCATAGGTCTCAAGTTTTGATTAACTAGAACATGAAAATTTTCCAACTACTTGTTTATTATTGCAACTTACGATGTTTCAGATTGCTTTTCTTAGTCGGCACAATATGCCAATGGGTTTAGTATTTCTCCCCTGGTGTAGACATGGTCGCAACTAGAATTTTATTTCTTCTCGAATTTGTTCGACTTGCAATACGTCGTGAAAATCGTTACGTAACGATAAAACGCGATTGCACTTCCATAATAGTAGTTAAGTTATGAATACCCTGGTTAAATGTCATTTAACGCAATACCGAGCGATATGCCTTTATCGATTCTATCGGCATGTTTGGTTTTCAATTGTTGCCTGCGACGTATGATATACGGTCAATTGCCCTATTGTTCACGATTGTTTTGCCCTTTATCTATTTTTCTACGTGTTTACTCTTTTACCTTCTTCTGTATGTTAATAGCACTGGTATGTGATAGTTTAAATCAATTTTTCCCATTGTGTTAGCTTTAAGAATAACAGCACATAAATCAGGCAGGGTAGTTAGTTTGATGGCACAGACCATAATTGCACTTATAAGATTCCTAAGATTTTGAAATCACTATGTTACAAATAAATGAGAGTATGTACTCTTTATTAAAGTTAGCCTAAAATTGAGTATATCCGATTCGATTATTTTTTATCCGATACCCGGAGGTACTTCAAAAGTTTAGGTTAGTAAGCCGCGAATGAGAGTTTTAGACTATTTTATTACAATTAACTTAAAATTTGAAACAAAAAAAGAAGGTCGTGAATGTACTGTTACTATGATTTCGATCGCAGAGCAAAGTTCATTCGACGATTGACGTAGCAAAAAATGAAGTAAAAGTAAAATGTGTGGTAGTTCATTTTCATTCTTCATTTAGATTATCAATATAAATGATATATTAACCGGTGAACATACTTGCCTGACAACGCTACGTTATGCAGCGCCTCCATCACCAATCCGTTGCCCATTTTTCCATAAAAATTTATTACCGATGTGCACATGTTCCTGGCGTGCAGTGCCACTCTACGCAACGTGTTGCAACCAAGGTCCCAACTTCCCAGATTTTTGTGGAGTAGCTGGTAGTGGTTCAACCCTGTCCACTTCGAATTTCGTAAAACCAAAAAATGGTCAGACCCCCTCCTGTTCATGGAATTTGTCCAGACCATGAAGGAAAGTGCCTGTTTCCGCACAATCCTTCGGGATCAATGTACAATATCGAAAGATGGATGAAGTTGATATATGATATTTGAGCAAGGTCAAAATGCCGTTTGCTCCGTGTAGATAATGAAATGGATGTTTTTGACATCCGAAGTTACATGTGCAATCTGTTTTTTTCTTTCATTTCCAGTACATCTATAGTGAGGTTGACTTAATGGATTCAAATTTTTCTTTTTACCGTTGAAAGCAAGCAATTCGCTGCTGCATGCATTTCTTCCATGTCTTCCTCATATTCTTCCTTAGAGCTACCCATTTCGGGAATACTGCTGTGGTATAAACTATATGACTATCGCATGGCGTGTGCGTTCCAAACGACTGTACCGACAGATGGGTTGTTGGAAGGAGGGTCAAGTATGAAATTGAAGTGCTTCAATCCTCCGATTAAATCTATCCACTTCTCTGGAGAATTATTTCGGCAAGGAATTATGTTCCCAATAAGTAAACAGACTTTAGACACGTTTCTCGTGTTTCTGGTTATTTAAATGTTAAAGTGACCTTTGACAGGGCGGCTGAAATGAAGCTAATGGAAATTTCGCCAGGTGTTCGTTAAAAACATCCGTTCCTTGGAGTTGCCCTGAACCTCTTGTGCATTTCTCGTGAGAACAAGGATGGTAACGGATTCCGCTTCACCAAAACGCTCTGGGTTTTTAGCACTTTTCGGTCAAGAAATTGTTTTCCTTGAAATCGCTCCTGATTATTTGCTCTTGTTCGATTCATTCTTTGTCATAATGTGGTAGATCACTTAGTTACTCTTGTTTTTAATTTACTGCTGTTCTGCCATAGTAGAAACTGTCTCTTCCGTGAACAACGTGGCAAACGTGATGAACGAGCCTATTTATAATTTAAACTTAAATTTTCGTTTTCGTCGTTCTTACGGTTTTAAAAGGTTAAAATAATAGATGATTAAAAAAATGCCGTTTAGTTGACATCCCAAAGGCCTTTTTCGTCTTACAAGTTGCCAATTCTTTCCCCACATATCGTAAAATTTGCTAATTTTCTTTACACTTGCCTCCCTCCACATGGCGGATGACTAGTTATGCAAATCCGACCGGAAATGGCGCAGCAACTTCAGACATATTATAGGGGTAACGTTCAGCATGTTTCGTTCGACAAAGAACACATATATTGTGCTGTTCCACATTACACTTAGACCACCATTGATAAACTAGACCTTCCACGAATGAATTTGACATTAATTCGCGTAGGTTCTTGGCTCATCTCGCCTTGGAAAAAATAAAACGTTGATGGTGATAAGTGCATTTGTTGTTCCTCTCAATAACGTTGATTTAAAATTAATATTTGCCATCGGGACGAATATATTGATGCATCCTGGGTTTTTTCTTTTAAATGTTTTTTACACCTAGTGACCTCCCGGTGTTCCATTATTTGTGAAGTCGTGAGGAGCGGTTAAGAAGGAGGTAGTTTAGGAAAATACTTTTTTAAAATTTTTTTCTTTCTTATTTTTCGACCTTTATTCCGGTCATCTTCAGAGCATAAAATATGGTGCTGTTCTTGTGTCATCGGTTTTGTGACAACACTTTCAAAAATAAAACGTTGATGGTGATGGGTGCATTTTTTCCCTACCAATAACGTTGATTTAAAAATAATATTTGCCATCGGGAGGACACTTTATGCTCTGAAGATGACCCGAATAAAGATCGGAGAAAAAAAATTGCTTTCTAAACTACCGCCCTTCACGACTTCAATGAAGTTTTTTCTGTTATTAATTTTTTACTGAGGCACAGGTTACTACAAATTTGAAGGTTAATTTCGATTTGATCTAAAGGAATGATTTGGACTTTTTCCTTCTCTTATTGTTAGGTTTAGTTTCTTTCAGCTGTCATTACGCCTCTGCCGTACGTAATAATAACTAAACGTCCGTCCTCTTTCAAACGCTTAATTTAGCATGGTCTTGGTTTTTGTGAATTCTTCGTTTCTAACAAGTCAAATTTCGTTTATTTAAAAGATCTGGCCCAATGAAAGGAGGAAATTTTTCGGAAGAATATCATAATAAATGGATGAACAGCGGCTTTGATAAAAATGTCAAGATGTCCTTATAATCCGGACAACCTGCAATTCTCGTATCACCTGAGCCTCGTCAAGGACACGCTTGGGCGAAATGGAATCCGAAGGATTTGAAAATACAACCTCAACGAAGAAAACGTTATTACTTTTTTTAAGGTATATCCTCTCTTTTTTTTTCCTGAGGACCGTACTAGCTGATTTTATGATTCTTGTAAACAAGTACAATCGACAGAAAAACCTCTAAGGAGTTTAGAACATATTTGTAATTAGTTTTGTATAAAGAATTAATCTTTGAAACACTGTCTTAAAAAAGGAATCGTATAGATTTTAGTAGATGATGTGGTTCGTCTAAGAATCTTGTTGCGGTTAAATATGATTGAACGTTTTTCTTCTAACTCCAGGTAGTTCTCCAGGTGACAAACGATAACTTACAGCGTCCTATTGTAGACGAGCGTTGGTATTTTCCGCGAACTCCTCTAGTTTGTGTTAATTTAATAAGGTCGAAAAGTGTTCTGGTGGAAACCGTGGCCGATGTAGTCACGGTTGAGAAAGCGGGTAATTGCTGAAATTTTTACCTCAGCCGGCTGCCATTCTCAAACCTTTAACCGTCATTGCGAATCCTCTTTTAGCATGGATACACGCATCTTGCAGTGTTCATGATTCCAGCTCGTATCAAACAATTTATTAAAACAAGTTCGATTTTGTTTGTCCAATTTGCATGTATCAAACAGACTTAAAATGTAGGGTCTATGTTGGAGTGGGGCCCTCCACCCCAACTACTCCCTCCCCAACTCTAAATAGGGGTGTAAGTGAGCGTTCGGTTAGTTCCCTTTCAAGGTTCTATCGAGCCATGTGTTAACGGCAGTAACCGTTCTTGTGTACATATCTATGTACATATTGTTTAAAAAGTTGAAACAACGCGTATGAGAGTGTGGATATGTGTAAAAAATAGTTTTTACTGGGTTATTTCTCTGCAACACGATGTACAGCAACAGAAATTTGGTTTGTAGAATGTTTGCTCTTCTTGTGTATCTAAGATTTATGCATTCAACCCATATTCTTGCCTCCCTCCCAATAACAACAAACCAAGACTTGCTGCATAGAATGACTGAACAATATTTGGTTTGCTTTCTATTTACTAGGGTTAACCTTTTCAGTTGCAAAGATCCAGGTATCCTGGGATTTAAAACTTATATTCTCGTAATCGTACATAACGGAAGCAATTTTTTGATATGAAGACTTTCCGACCAACTTCGTGATTAAATAAAAAAAATTCATCATAGTCATACCAAAAAATTGTTCTGTTTCTATTATACATAATATAAGCTTTACTACAGAATGATTAAATTGTACTAATTATCAGTGAAGTAATTTTGTTGTGACTTGACAAGTTGTCTTTCTGAAATTGTTATATTGTGGAATTACCCATTGGACTTTGCTTTGATGGGAACAAACTTAGTACCATGGATGTAAACTGTTGCGCCCCTTGTGGCTGGATTCTCTACTGGAAAACCAGCTCTCCCCCTTCTGTTTTCTCATAACCGCATCCCTCAAAATGAAAAATCTACTTTCTTCCAATGATAAACCACCCCCTCGTGGGTTTAATACGGATTTTTCCGTCCCCGTAGATATTAACGTAAATGAACCGTAAGTCGCTCACATTTTCACTTTGGCAAGAGAGAGATATTATTTGCCCCTGTAATCCTCGACTGGTTTTGTATTGAAGGGTGTGCTTTACTCGTGTGCCCCTGAGGCTACGAGTCCGTCGTACGTTGCCTTTATTAATTGTCAATTAGTTTGGACCAGGCGGTCATTATTGTAAGCAGTTCCATCCTATATCATAACGTTAGAAACGAACATATAAGCAATTTAATTTATTCTAACTTTGCAACAAAAATATCTCTAAAGATGTTGTTTTTTTGTTTTTAACGTTTTAGCCAACTTAATTATCAATTCAAAATTATAGATCTTCAAAACGTGTATCAAGAATATTTTTTAACTGTGCAACCGTATCACAGTTTGAACTCTAAATTCCAGATAATACGGATGTGTAATGTAAGCTCATTTAACCTGACCACACCTGTGTTTGATCTCCGGCCGATATCAAATATTCCCGTTTGAGCGTTTCTTTTTTGCAACCATTAATTCAGGGATTTCCATTGGATTTTACAAATCCATGATCGTAAAAATTAAAAACCTGTATTTACAAAACAAATAAATAACACCCTCTGGCGATATCCAGTATCGCTTTAACAATTCCAGCAGTATTAACACTGTTCAAATTCTTCTTTAACAATTTTTAGTTAGGGTGTATTTTTTGGCAATACAAAAACCCTTTTTTACTACTTCGATTACCTACCTTGTTATTAATTATGTTTATGCTATACGTGAGTGGTGAATGAAATTCATTATTGCACTTATAAATACCGAGTTCATACGATTATAAATCTACGATATCTTTTTATATTGAACAACAAAAAGCCTATGTTATTTTATGAAACAGTTATTTTCAACAAAAACGCATTCTATAAAGTTTACTACTTAATTTGATTTTTTGCAATTAAAAAATATGGCCAAATTATTTCATCAACGGCATGTTTTAAGTTAAAGAGAAAACCGTGAGCACACTCAATTGCATTGTTTGATTCTGATTCAGCAGAGACATGTCTAGTTGTTCAATTCGCAAATAAAAAATCATAATTAATGAAACGTTGTTAAAACCGGAGGACGAAACGGGAACTGGGTTACTGGGTAAAATTTCAAAATTTAGAAGACATTTTGCAAAAGCTGTTCCTGCTATGTAGTGGTTGAATTAACGGAATCAAAGTTAACCATATTTCCTAAAAGGCCAATGAGAGGAAAGGGCTCACTGAAACAAGTAGATCTATTATTATCTTGACAAAAATAAATAATATTGCAAGAGAGATTTTAATGTTAGTTAGCTGTAGGTAAAACAGTCCAGTACGCGTAAAATAAGTTGGCTGGTCGAATTACACTTCAGTCCTTAAATAAATATTCAAATTTCCAACTGCCCTTGAGTTTAATGTATAGGGGTCAGAGTGATATTGATTTTTGGCACTAGTTTGAAATTGATCCGTCCGTTTATTCTTGATGTAGGTCGGATGAAATTCGGCGTCATCAGAGGAATTGGTATGGCAAGATTAATTGTTAAAAAATGTAGATAAATTATGCGATTAAGCTCTTTTACCAAATCTAATTTCTTCACGGCTGTCGTTTTTTCTCTTTATAACTTACCCATCTTCTCGGTTGTAGTAGAACCGAACAGCTTTGAATCACGTAATCTTCATTTACGGTCGTCAAAGTTAACATGTTTTTGCTATTTTAATGCCGGCATTTAATCTTAAGCGTAGGATTTTCTCTTTGGAAGAAAAAAATTACCACAAAAATCAGTAAAAGTAGTAAATAATAATAATTTAATATTATTTGTACTACATTATAAGAAATGTGTACAATTAAAAATGTTGGCAGCCTGGATGTACAATATGATTTGATTAACTCTTAACGGAGTAATATATTTAACTTTATAATTTAATTATTCTTTTTATGTAAGGGTCTTGGCTGAGATAAAAATGTCAGTGTCGCGAGCGGGATTCGAACCCAGGACCTTCGGTTAAAAGCTAGTTGAACGTCGTGGGCTCAAATTTAGCTGTGACACATGACTTTTTATCTCAACCAAGCCCGTTACATAAAATAATTTTTTGAAAGAAGTAACTTGGTGAAATTAAATTATAAGTGGATTACTATTTATAATTTAATTTATTTAATTAATAATGACATACAGTTCGTTTGTAAAAGTTTACACTTCATTGCTCCTTCAGATCGTGTTGCACGCTATTATTATGCTTTTGTTATTTTCTTTATGGAGGCAAATCTGGTGCTTCTTGAAATGTAGACAAAAACGAATGGAAAATTTTTGTGAAAAAGGGATCGATTCGCATAACGATAACTACATACAGGATTCTGGATAGTTTTATATAACACTATTTTTTTAATATATGCGATTATATCTGATGTGTTTCTGGTCGAGTAGCATTATTTTCGAGGTTGTTACATCCTAAGGTTTAAAGAGAGCCATATTCCAGTTTTTTATACTGGTTGAATCGACAGACTCGATCGACCCGTAATTAATTATACGGATTCTGTATTGCGATAGACCTAAATTTTTGTCGAAATCTCTCGCTCCTCTTCTGAGTGAAATATTGTACCACTTCGTTTTTAATTCTAATACAACTGCATATATTTTTGAAAGACTTCTCTTTTGTACATATGTTCTACCTATATTCATATTCGCGTAATTAAGGTTTTAAAATTTGTCATTTAACTTATGCCCAACGAAAACCCGTTTGACACCAAGAGATTTCGTATACCGAGCTCTTATCTCTAGATCAATGAACAGCGTAGTATTGATACAGACCATTGCTGTAGAATTTTTGTTTTTTCGAACCGTTTATTCCCTCGAATCCCGGCCTTTAACCTTGGAGAACCGTCTAAATCTGTATCCGCCGAAAAACTAGAGAACGGACTAAGAAAAGGATTTTCGATGGTTGTAGCTATGATGTGATGAGACTGAGTGGGAGTCTCGCTGGTATCGCTGACCCCACCAAGGACGATCGGCCGAGCATCTCAAGGTGAATCTCAATTAGAACCCAAGGAGCGAGCCGACTGACGCATTGGGTCATGACAGTTCTTTCCATAGAGATAAACACCGTCCGTATCACACCAGATGATTTTAATATTACGTACGATTAAAATGACCTGCGTTTATGAAAAATCACAAAAATACCCTTCATACAGCAAAAAGCTGTGAAAGACAGCTATTTTAGGGAATACAGCGTATATTTAATTAACAAAATAACTAAATAGACGCATCTGTCGGTCCGGTCCGGTTCGTCAGTGTCGTGAGCTCAACGCTTGGAGAAAATCGATGGCAATACCGTAGCAGCTTCTATTTCGAGGTTGACTATAGTGCTATCAAGAGGATTTATATATATATTAATCAATCTCCTGCTCAAATCAACCAGGGCGATCTAAACGTTCGAATTTTTAGCACCCGTAATTTCAGGAATTTTTAATGTTCGTACAGAAAAGGTGTTTACTCGACCTCGGGAGTCTTTCTTTGCCGTTTATTTTAATCACCTCCAGAAAAGAAAAAACAGAATAGATCATAATTACTATTAATTACGTTCTCCCACCTTAAAAAACTTAAACACCCAGGTTGTTTTGTCTTATTAAAAATGGTCTATAAATTGGCGTGTAAATTTTTGTCGGTTTTTTTTGTAATATTTGTGGGGAAAATAATTTCTTTGAACAAAATCTTATTAACCCATAGTTATCTTCAATTGTGTCGGTCTTATCAAACCTTCTTGACTCTTGACTTCAACGTTCCAAGTTTTCTAATGCAAAAACTTCGATGGGCCCTGTGGGCGACCTGACCTACCTCGTCCATCAATCGTTCGATCGCATTTGCCCCGTCTGTCTTTAGTCGTTCGAGCGTTCAGCTTTCGCCCGTCTATTTTATCCTGAGTTTATTTTCTTTCAAACCGTCCGCCCGGTCATGATAAACAATTATATCAATCGATTGTATATTTGATTGTGATTAAATTTATCACCTGCAATTCTCACAGAATCGTAAATACCGATAAGCAATGGATTTGAACTGAAACATCATTTTCTACATGTTAGGTCTTAATTCCATAGGATGGCTCGATCAAATTATACATACGATAAACAATCGACAGAATCGATGGATCAGAGGTAATCCGTTTCGACTATTGTTAACCGTATACTAATGAGGAAATCAACTTTTTAATCACATTAATGTCAACGGTTCTTGAATTAATGAAAAATAAAAGTTAATGTGTGGTGTTTAGAGACCGTTAGTTAACAATTATTTGGAGATTGTGAGATGCTTTCTGGTGTGACGTAGGTTTTAGAAAAACATTTTATTTATCGTGCCAACGTTTCGATCTTTAGTGAAATCATCGTCAGGGCTCAAAGTGTTTGTTTTCTGTGAAATTGCGTCATTCCGGTGTGACGTGTTGAGAGTGTCAACAATCAACTCGACACGCAGGATTGACACTTCTGCACAGAAAACAAACCCTTTGACCCTGAAGATGATTACAATAAAGATCGAAAAGTTGGGACGATAAAGTAAACGTTTTTCTACACCCGACCGCATAAAAGAGAATATCTCACCTAGATTGTATTACAATTAAATAAGACCGCAATAAAAAAAGAGAAAATAAAGTAGATTGTGCCTTGCATTGTGAGAAGATAATTGGCGAATAAAAACGATCACGATGGAATATTGAAATGGGGTTTTCATGTTTTTAATTTCCTTGAGGATTAGGAAAAAGTGAATACGGACTTTACGTATTTTGAGGGGATATCCTGTGGATAAGTTTTAGGGTGCTCTTTCATTTCTAGGGGTTTCTTTGATTTAGTGTTTTGACTTGAAGAGCTGTGACTCCATTTCTCCCTCTCGGCTCCTGCCCCTCTGCATTTCCTTATCCTGGCCCCCTCTTCATCAGAAAAAGACAGACTATGCTCTGTAGCCCACAAACGAATCAACGCGTTTTGTGTTTTCTTCTGTGAAAGATTCTTTAGGATGGCTACAAAAGAAAAAAAACACTACGGAACCAGGGGGGGGGGTTGATTAATTCACATTTGTATTATCACAACAAACCATTATTTTTTGTACCCTTCCGATCTTTAGTTTTCATATTTGAATTTAATAACAAGCACTTTCATCCGGACGTTTCGATTTCTTTCGTGAAATTTATTATTTTGAAGAAAAATGTTTTTGCCTGCTAAATTGACTTATCAACACATTGGGAAATGAAAGAAGTAAGGAATAATTTTTATCATAGGAAAACGATATTGAATACAATTCATTTTATATAATACGTACAGCAAACGTATATTTTTCATAAATTTATTATTTCGGGTAGAGGGTAGAAACTAGCTCCCACGTTTATGGGCCAATGGTCGTAGTAGTTCATTGTTTTATGTTGTACAGCTATAGTAGGATGATGTGCACGAAAGCATCTTTATTATCAAAAGCACGATAAATTCCAACACGTAATTTTGTCCGCCCATGTATATAAATACACGTGTACAGATTTAAGCGAAATACTTCTCGCACTCCACCGGCATTCCAGGTTCTGTAATTGACAATAAATTACCGGCAGACCACGAAAATCACCCACCTTAGGTCGGATCAAGGTTTTTGCCGTCCACCCACCGAGGTTGGGCCCCGGGTGCTGTCAACTAGGTGTACTCCAGGCTTGCAATTTCTAATCCCTAACCCTTTCCCACTCTGTCATTTTTGAATACATTATTTTCTATTTCATTTACATATTTTTCGTTCAGTTACGGAGGCGGAATATTCAGTATTCTTCATCACCTGTACAACTTATAGCTAACCTAATTGAGAGTTGATGGGGTTTCCACCCGATATTCTGCAGTCAGCCCTCTCACATTCGCTCTAACAGGTACATAAACAACTCCGTTTGCAACGAAAATCTCCGGGGCTCAAACACAGCTCTCATTTCGCGTTGTTCCTACCAACTCACAATCAAGAAGCACAATGACTACTTTTCTCTACATGCCGGATACATAACGCGGCATTCGGCCCAAAAGCGTCAGTGTATCAACCTCGCATGACCTATTCTTAATCAGGTCCGAGGTTCACCCATCGGGGCAGTACTCTTGATTCCTGAAACCTTCGACCAACCGACGCGGCCACTTTTATTTATGTTTTTTATTATGTGCGTCAGATCGCGGTGGTGAGATTGAAGTTCGGGCCGTCCCGACAAAACACGATCCTTTATAAATTGTTCATGATATTTAATTCCGGCAACAAATTAAGTGCAAATGCTGTCATGATATACATATATTTACATAATATGTTGAGGGCAACGTTGAATTGCATGACAGGAATTCATTGTCATTTGAATAGATACTGGTATTGCAAAATGTATAATTTCATTTTTGTCTTAATAATACCATATTATAGATGTTTTGGTTCGAATGTAAGGGAACACGTTTGTGAGATATGGAATGACAAATAACGGCCTTTACAAAGTGTTTTATAATTCCTCTGGTTGTTGCTTTTATTTTCTGTAAATAACATTCCAGTCCCAACGATTGGTCCTCTTTAAGTGCATATCTCTTACAATTTCTCTTATAACTTAGTCCTTTCATACATTTCTTCATCCGATTGGATATTTGAAATAGTTTAAATGTTTAATGTTTGAGGAATAAGATTATGTACAGTTTTAATTTATATGAAATCGTCGTTTTCGCCTGGCAGACCTTGAATGCTCACAAAAATTGATTGCATTTTTAAACACTCTTAATCAGCTTGTACAGCATGCTGGTGATTTTTAAAAACTTTAACTTTTGAAATTACGCCGGCCGAAGGAAATTAGTGTAGACTGGATCTCGCTATTTTTAGGCACCCGCTAAAAATTAAAAGCAGTTATTTGGAGTCAGTATTCGGGTTCGTCTATATATAGCCGTGCTCTTTATCAAGTGGATGGGAATACAATTTATTTCGGCCAAACAGATTTCCACATTCAGGAAATTCGTTCGTTCGCATTTCTACAGTTTTAATTTTAAGGTAAAATACCACGATTAAATGATATCACTCTCCTAGTTAATACTTCTCGTGCAATATAATACCACCTTTATTATCCGAAACTAATTTCAACTTATTGTTTTACTTACGCTCGCTTTAAATTGTACGAGACGAAGAGAGGGGGTTATGAACAGAAGACTGGGAGAGTTTGAAACCCCTTTTCTACTTCGGGAATCTTATTGTCTCCTTCTCAGAATCTTTCAATCCCCTTTAAATAATTCTGCAGATTATTCAATTACGCCTACCTTAGTGTGAATATTCATTTACACGTTTTTAATTCTTGGAATTTTCATTTGTAACGAGATAGGCGCCCTTCTCTGAGATCAATGTTTTGACTTGTTAATCTTGATTGATATTAGTTCCATTCCTGTTAATTTGACTTTAATTAAACTGCCGTAGTTAAGTAGAAGTAATACAATGGATATAGCAATTTTCGACTAAAGGAAAATTATAAAAAGACAATACTCTTCTTCGTTAAGTACTGATTTTTCTGTCGAATATTAGGTATTTAAAATGAAAGAGAGTGGGAAGGTGGTGTTCGAATGGATCGAAGTCGCGTTAGTTCAAATGGTAGAGCTGCAGCGCACTAAGCCGAAAGTCGTCGGTTCGAATCTCGCACGTACGAACGTGAACGAAATATTTGGTCAATCTGACCACGAAATCTAATGGAATTAATAAGTAAAATAAAGTATATCTTCACTAAAGCTCTTCCACGTCCAATTCATTTATCGCCGAGATTTGAATCCTGATTGTACATTCGAAACATTGCAGAAAGGAGGGAATATTCGAAAGGTGGGTTGAGATGGGAAGTTGAAGTCCGAGTGGATCGATGTCGCGAAGCTCAAGAGCAGCGGTGTATTTTGACGAAGGTCTTGTGTTCGAATCCCGCTCATGACACGACTTTTTACCTCAACCAAGACCTTACATTAAGATTAATTAATTGAAAGAAGTTATTTGATCAATAAGACCACGAAATATAATGAAACTAATAAGAGACACTGTAGAACTACTATTAAAGAATTGTTAATATTGATTATTCTTTTTATGTAAGGTTTTGGTTGAGATAAAAATGTCAGTGTCACGAGCGGGATTCGAACCCATTGCGATATCCATTCTATTGTGCATTGTTTTAAGCTGCAGCTGATATATACATATACTTACATTATAAACATAGAAGTCTTGTCTAATTCACTCCCCCACTCGGTATTCCCCGTTGCGGGGTTCGATTCTCGCTAATAACTTACTTTTACTCTCTAGACGTCACACATTCAACCAACAGTACTCCTCGGGCCTGATGAAACAATCTCTTCCTTTCACGCTAAAAAATTACATTCGTTCCAATAAATTCTATATATAAAAATAAATAAACACACCCCACACAAAAATAAAAAAGTCTGCTCACATTCACTCCCTCGGAAGACTCGATATTGCTCGGGCGGTGTGGAATCCACTCCATTTTTGCTAATTACTTACATTCGTTCGAACAAAACTAACATTAACATGAGTTGTGGTGTTCATTGGCAATTAGTCATTGATTGTTCGGAGATCGTGGGATGCGGTCTGGTGTGAAGTAGGTTTTAGAAAAACATTTTCTTTATCCTGCCAACGTTTCGATCTTTATTGAGATCATTGCTAGGGCATTCTCTATACGAATCACAATAATGACACATCTACACGGAAAACAAACACCTTGAGCCCTGAAGATGATCTCACTAAAGATTGAAACGCGCACGGTAAAGAAGATATTTTCTAACACCTACGACACACCCGACCGCATGTCACGATCTGCGTATAGTCATTAACATAAATAACAACCCAATCATAACAGAGACGCATACAAATATGCCGAAAACACTATGTACATTTCAAAAAGTCCGATGCCCTATGCGATCTGTGCCCTGTAAGCCTTCTACAATTAAAAAGTCCTCGACCGTTATGTTATCCTTGCATAACGGGCACCTACGCGTTCGCTTTCATGCCAGGAGGTGCCCATGCGTTATTCTTGTCTGACCTATACCTAGTATTGCCAGTACGGCCTTTTCCCTTTTCGACCGTTCTCCGACGTCTTTCTTAACCTGCCACAGTTGGCACGACTTATTTCTCTTTTTCTGAGCAGTTATTTTACAACATTGAAACCAACAGCTTTAAATCATCTATATTTTATACAGCTTTTCGTTGATAATTAATTATTCTGAATTGGTCAGGCGCTTTGTGGAAACAGCTATCTACTTTAGGGTTCCTCAACCATTAATCCATTAAAAGATCATTTTAGATAGATAATTTTATTGTATAGAAAGCTTGACGTGTGGGCGCTGCTCGTACGAATTCCGGACATGGTTTAACAGAGTAAAAAAATTATTGTTATCGACTGATTGTGCTGAGAGATGATTTTTACAAGTGCTAAATCGATTATTCTCTGACGGCCTTGAGAAACGTGGAAAAATCGCGGAGGGAACTGTTTTGCAACATTTTACATTAGTCGTCAAACAGCTCGTGGCCAGATCGGTGCGTGTATTGTAAGTAGTGGAAAATTTACCTCCTTGAAATATTATATTCTAGCATTATATTTTAGACGACTTGCATAAACGCATTTGCGCAGAGATACGATAATTTTCTCCGTGTAATATAAAACAGTCGTTTTTCTCTCGATTTTCGGTAACTTGGCTTAGTACACACGGTAAATCCTAGTTGAGTCTAAAATATAATAACAGGTTATCTTATTATTACGTTAAATAGTCCAATATGAATATTACCTTATTGCGTTTTAGAGCCCGTACTATCGTTACAAAAAACTCGATTATCGCTTAAAGCCGAATAGAGGTCACGCCATTTTGAAAATAATAATTAATAAAGTAAAACCTTCATTATACTGGGTAATGACGGGGAAGGGGGCCATCGGAAAATCGAATACCCTAGATAATGGAATTTATTTTGTTAATGCGTAAATTAAGGTCAAAGCGAAAAACGATCATCACTTCGTTGAGAAACTGATTCGATTCCAAAAATACACGCAACACACAACAACAAGCTTCGAAAGCGGGTAGGTTTTCTAGAAGAACAATTTAGGTGTTTAGGTTTATTCATATTTTGCATACCTAAGATAGATTTGGTTTAAAATAAGACAAAAAGTTTATTACCTAATTGTTAAAAACAAACTATTATTCACTAAAGAAAAAAATGAAATACAAAAAAAAAATTTTTTTCTCCATTTATTCCGCTAGTATTACCATCCCTGGCAGGAGTCAAGTATGTTTATTAACGCCTTTGCACTCCCTGCAAAAGATTTCTGATAGTATTGTGAGGAATTATTTCACATTATTCAATAACAGTTTCCAACTCTTGTAAGGCATTAGGACTGAGGTTTCGCCGGTCGTACTCGTCGCTTTTTGTTGATCCCAAATTTGTTCGATTGGGTTTAAATCTATTAAAGCTGGCACAGAAGCACTCAATTCCAACATCATTCACAATAAGCGATCTATGAGGCCTGAAATTACTCTTTCTGTATTACAAATATCCCTACGATGCGGGGGCAAATGGCGCTCTCGGCTTTCTCGTTTATGCCTTGTTCCCCTTTGAAGACAGAAATCTTCCTAGGACCAGAACCGTTTCGGTGTGCTTCCATGGGGATACCACCCCAGAACTTCGCCTACCGTGGTCATTTTCTGAGCTGTTGTAAAGAAGAGGTCCACGGGTGCCGGGCACTAAAGTTATCTTCATTGCGCCTTTTAAGCCATTTATGTTTAGTAGTCTAATTGACCATATTAATTATTTCTATTATTCTTTTTGTGTAACGTCTTTGTTAAGATTAAAAAGAGGGGGTTTCATGAACGGAATTCGATCCCACGACCTCAATAGGCTCAAACGCCGCTGGTCGAACTACTTCATCTTTCGTGACATCTACTCGGACACCTACTCTCCAACTCAACCTGTAGCCTTTCGCCTTTTACCTCTTTTTGTCATTTTTTTTCTTAAAGTCCTGGAGGAAATCGAAACATGCCGGACTTGTTTTTATCAGATTTGTCATCTCGTTCTCCGTAATGCTAAGATTGAATATATCATATTACCTCTCTCTTCCGTATACCCTGTACGGTCCTAATGTGAAACGCCCTGTTTCTGTCACCTGGCGGCTTTGCACTAGCTGTATACTTGTAATAACGTTATGACCCTGACAGTGTCAGACTTACTTTAATACTGGATTTGAGCCATTGAAAAATGTTTAAAAGTAAGACTGTATCGAATGAAATGAACGAAGGAAGCATATTAATTGAAAGCTATCATTAAGCATATCAAATGGAATGGTATATTGCTACTTTTTGAACAAATGGGATTAATCGGTATAAAAGTAAATAAAGGAAGGTAAACCCAGCATTATTTGCTGTTTTATTTCGATTACGATTTCTTCTAATTACACGTAATTAAGGTAGAAACATTGTGGATTTAATTGTAAAATAAAATAAATTAAATGGGGCTTTCAATTTTTCCATCAGTGTATATACTAAGTAGAATTCCAATTAATTATTCCTTTCCTCTTAAGATTTTTGATTTAGATGAGAATTTAGTTTAACGGACGGTATTCGAACCCACCGCCTTCTCCTCAATGGGCCGCCCCTACCCCCTACGTCCATTTGTACTATCGTGATTTCGATTCTCTCCGACACCACTTCCCATCGAAACCTACAACTGTTCAAGTTGAAAAATTTCAAAAAATTGGAAAATGCTAACAGTTGTAAGTTTAATCGGGAAGTCAAGATTGAAATCACGATAGGACAAGTGGTTGGAGCAGCGGCGTATTGAGCCGGAGGCTGTGGGTTCGAATCCCGGTCGTGCCACTAGCTTTTTTCATCTCAACCAAAAACTTTAGACCAAAAGTACAATTGATACGGTAATTTTGCACATTAAATAAATGTGGATTAATTTATCAAGTGCTCATAATTATAAAAAAGAATTGCCTTCTTTTAAATACCTACTCGCGTGAAATTACTCTTTGTTGTAAATAGACACAAATTACCGTACGACATGTTTAAAATAAAAATAAAGGCCGTTGTAGACAATTAATGTCAACCCCGGCCCCTTCTTAATTACACGATACAGCCCGGTGTGGTACGGTGGAGAATTAATTCGGGCTCAGCTCCCCATGGCCCACCCTGTTGAAATTAAATCGCGCTTATCACGCTTTAATAAATGACTTCCTTTACATTTAGTTTATTGCCCCTTCTCCGAAATTCATCAATCGAGCTGGATTGAAATCCCGGTTGTCAGGTATGCTCCGAAATTCCCGTAAATGCGGAATTCGAAGGCTTCTCGCCTAGGGGAAGAAAGGAGGTCGGGGTGCCCCCTTTATCAACCGACGACTCCCAAACTAAAACGCCTAGACAATGAATTCTAATTGATAGCATCCGGAGGACGGATGAACACTTGGCTGGGGCGGAGTCTCGGTCCATTCTACGAGCCCAGAAATCTAACAACGCGTGGCAGAAAGACAGAAAGAGAAATTCGTTTGGTGGACACGGCGAAAACTAACTGATCGAGGCGGGATAAAAATGGTCGTAAGACCTTGACTTCGAGTAGATTGGGTCGTTCAGCCCAATCCATCCGTACAATATCCCCTCTTCGGTTTTCAGGGAACCTCCTATCAGCCTATTATGTAATTCCAGTCCTCCGTCTTCATAGAGAACAACAACATTTTTCTCCATTTAACGGAGAAACGTGGCATAAAAAGAAATTTATCAACTGATCAAGCGTTATTTTTAATCTCAATTGAACAATAATGTCTGTTTTAGAAGAGTCGCGTTTATTTACGTTAAAATATCTAGTCTTCCAGGATTTTTAGCAGACCATTCTTCTTTCTGCATCGTTTCTGTTGTGCTTTGCTGTTATCTCTTTCGGAAAACTTTTACGCATAAGCATACTATAGACGATCATTGTCGATTAACTCAGTCACACAACGTCGTAATGAATCATCCGCTTTTAATTTGACAACCTTCTCAAGTGTGACGGGAATAATGTATTATCTCACTACATTTGCCGTCTAGTCAATCAAACTCTGCAATCAAAAAGCTAAATATGTCGTGCAATGAGGGAGGGACATTTGTATTCAAACGTAACGAGTTGTTACGTGCACACGTTTAGCCTTCCAAGGATAACACTAATCTTAACATAACAAAGCTGTACAGATAATATTGTTGATTCCCATTCAGATTGGAAAATTCGTTAGTTCGTTATTCACACGCGCGCGGAAAGGCGATAAGAATTATTTCAGATAAATAAGTCGATAAATTGTCGATATTTCGTTATGGAATATTGACGAATCTAAGCGGATAATTTCGATCTTTCATCGCTGCCATCCTCATTATAAAGAATTTTTCTATAATAAGTTTCAAACATTTCGGCGAAAAGGCTCAATAGGAGTAGAAATAATAGCGTAGTGAAACCATTATCATCGTTTGATCAATATTGATCATGACTAATCCCCCCTGTCCGTGTTTTCGTCAGGCTGCTTTCTGCTTCAATCTTCGAGAGGATTTATCGGAGGTATCGTTTCGTGCATGAACTGTATAATTTCTAATTCTGCAATTTTAAGAATTCTTATTCAATTTGGCAGTACCGGGTAAACGTCGGGTGACTCATACAAAAGGGAATGGCGTCATCTAACACGCCTTCATAGGATCTCCCCTTACATTTTGACATTATGTTTTACCATTACAATTTACCATCATAAACAAAACTTAGTTTCTAATAATTATATTGTCTAGAACAGTGATTCTCAACCACTGGGTCGCGAAATCCTTAAAGTGTGCTGTCAAATTTTATGGAAGAATAAAGCTCAGCAAGACAATTTGGAAAGGTTTGAGTCAGCTCCAAAAGATTTTAATAACACTATTCATAAAATTGTTATTGACCATTTGCCAACTATTCATTATTTCTCAAATTTGGATATAAAAAATTTGATTGGGTCCGTAATCGATTTGGAATAACGAATACTTATGTATTTGAATTAACTTTAAATGAATTTCGCTATTAAAAATTTAATTTTAATATTCGGAAGAATCAATTATCATTTTGGATTATCATTAGGTGTGGCCATGGTAGCCAAAAAAGCTTTCAAAAAATTACATTTTTCTACAGCTTATTTGTTTAGATTCGGATTTTCAGTACTAACCGTCATAAAAATGAAAAAAGATAGAGAGGGTTAAATGTAGAAGTAGAAATGAGAGTAGCGTTGTCGTTTTTACGTTCAAATATAAATGAAATTATCAAAAAAACATGCTCAAATTTCTCATTAAATTTTTTCTTATTATTAACTTGTAGTTAATCTCCCACTAAACATTCTTTTGTTTTTCTAGTACATATTATTTCATTTTACATTCAAAATTATTATAATAAACTATTTTACACCGTATAAGCAAACAGCTTTTAAACTATCTTTTTCTTTGTGTGCCTACAAATTTTGAAATCATTAAAAGTGTGACTTGACGAAAAAAAAGTTGAGTATAGCTGTTCTAAAGATTGTGAGATGCGGTCTGGAGTGATTTATTTTTTGATATGCGGTTTAGAAAAGTTTTTTCTTTATCCTGCCAACGTTTCTATCTTTATTGGGATCATATTCTGGGCCTGGGATTTCAAACATTGTTGAAATTGTACAAATGCATGTAAGATGTGAAAATGAATTTATACAATGATAAACACTTCAGGTTTAATCAAATACCTCCAAGAAGCACTCCTCAGAGAAAAATGGATTTCTATCTACTTCCTTCCCTACTCCTTCAAAATCCAATGTAAAAAAACAAACATCAATATCTCTACACGACACAAAGCATTGACAGACATCCACAAACATTTTGTTTAAACCGAAAATTTCTATCAACGTATAAATTCATTTTCTTATCTTATTCGTGTATTTGTATAATTTAAACAATGTTTGCAAATCCCAGGCGCTGAAGATGATCTTAATAAAGATCGAAATGTTGGCACGATAAAGACAACTTTTTCACACCAGATCGCATCTCACGATCGATAAATACGGTTGCTACGTACTGCACAAAATAATTATATATATTAGCCTGTCTTGCTGCAAAATCTGATATTTAAATAATGCACTATTTTAATTGACAAAATATAATTGGTATAAAAATAATTTTATAATGATAATTTATTCTTTGCCACAGCATTTACTACTATTTTAGCTTGTTTTAAGCAACCATTTGATATATGAACTAATAAAGCAATTGTTTGCATTTCCAGATCGCACCGTCGGCCAAGAAGCTGTGGGGGGTTGAGGAGCCTAAAGACGAACCGAAAGGAATATTACTGAACGAACACCAGATGTGGAGAGATTCGACCTGGAGCACATCAGGTAAGAAACCTTTGGTATCTGTACAGTTTGCGCCAATTAGAGCCGAACCTTGATGTCTGGTGTTTCCTTCTATAAGTAACAAGGGAATTGCGCGTGGATTCTGCCAGGCTCTAAGTTGTTAGGGGTCGTTACTGTAATCTGCCCGTAGGAATTTCGTTTTCCGATTGGCCGGCTTGGATCGGTTTTAAAAACGCCCTCTTTAGAAAATCGCCGAGGCTCGACGGACCCTGCCTCCTTGCATGGCCGCCAACTGATAAATTGCCTTTCTATATATACCGGGGTCTAGGGTAACATTGCGTCATAAACTTTGTTGACACGCAGGTTGTTTCAAACCATGTACGATTATTTTCTAGAATACAATATCTCAGTCGGTAGATTAAAAAAACCTTTTTACACAGTCTCGTTAAACTAAAAAAAACTTAAATTCGATTAGGTTTCGTAGTCCGATTGACCAAATAAATTCTTTTCGAGTACCTAAGTAAGGTATTGGTTGAGATAAAATTAAAAATTAACAAAAAGGAAGGAAAATTCTAAAGATGGAGCTGAAATGGGAAGTTGGTGTCCGAGTGGATCGAAGTCACGTATAGTTCAAGCGGGTAGAGCAGCAGTGTATTTAGCGGAAGGTCGTGGGTTCGAATCCCTCTCTTGACACTGACTTTTTTTCTCAACCAATAACTTACTTAAAGATTCATTGAAAAGAGTTTTATTGGGTTGTCCGGAAAATAATGCAGGATTTTAAGTTTTCATTAAAAAAAATCTATATAAAATATTCTGTTTACGTTTACAGGATTACTCATTTGTATGAATGTCAACACTTATTAATCCTCTTCCAAATGATATTGTTTGTTTACCTCTGTAGCATTCCGCTACTTGGAAATAATTCAGTCATCCTTATAATGTCAAAGCGAGAATTTCGTACGATTTTCTTTTACGAGTTTAAACTCGGCCGAAGCGGAGCCCAAACGGCTAGAAACATTAACCAAGTCTGGGGCGAGGGTTGTGTTAATGAGTGCACTGTGCAAAGGTGGTTTAAAAAATTTCGGGAGGGAGATTTCAGCCTTGAAGATGAAGAAGGTCGTGGAAGGCCTTCCTCTCTTAATGATGATGTTCTGCGATCAGTGGTGGAAGAAAACCCCAAAACAACTGTTCGAGAACTTGCAGAGCAACTCAAAGTCAGTAAAACGACCGTCGCTGACCACCTCAAGGCGATTGGAAAAGTGAAAAAACTCGAAAATTGGGTTCCACACTCTTGTCGAAACAAAAATGACCCATTTCTGGCCAGAATTGTTACATGTGACGAAAAGTGGATTCTCTACGATAACACTAGACGTTCTGGACAGTGGCTCGACAAAGGAGAAGCTCCAATACATTTTCCAAAGCCCCCAACTCATCAAAAAAAGATAATGGTTACGGTATGGTGGGCTTCATTTGGTTTAATACACTACAGCTTCTTAAATCCTGGCG
Source organism: Cimex hemipterus (assembly GCA_039619505.1). NCBI lineage: Eukaryota > Metazoa > Arthropoda > Insecta > Hemiptera > Cimicidae > Cimex > Cimex hemipterus. The sequence goes on from CM077107.1 coordinate 25,879,734, forward strand.
AAACCATCAATGCTGAATCATACTGTAACCAAATTAATACCATGCATCAGAAATTGGCAGTAATGAAGCCCTCTTTGGTCAATCGGAAAGGGCCCATTTTGTTGCATGACAACGCTCGACCACATGTGTCACGTGTAACGTCACAAAAATTATTGGAGCTTGGCTATGAAACTTTGCCTCACCCACCCTACTCTCCGGACCTCTCGCCTACTGACTACCATTTTTTTAGACACCTGGACCACTACTTACAACACATAATATTCAAAAATCAAACGGAACTGGAAAATGCATTTATTGACTTTATCAATTCTAAAAATTCTGAATTCTACTCAGACGGAATTAATAAGTTACCAACACGTTGGGAGAAATGTATTGAGAGTATGGGAAATTATTTTGATTAAAGAACATTGCTTTAAAGTAACTAGTTTCTTTTTTTTGTTTAATACCAAAATCCTGCATTATTTTCCGGACAACCCAATAAAATTAAGTGGGATTAATCGACAGTGACATGTCAAAACTATTTTGCTTTAAACCGAAGGCGTTTTATATGAAAATATTTCATAAACTTTGTCTAAAAAAACTAACCCCCCACCAAACAGTTTAGTTTTTATTGCGAAGTAGCATGAATATCGTAATCGTCTTTTTTTGACAGACACGGTTCTTGGTTCGAGTTCCAGTGTAGCGCGTGGAACTTTCTAATACCCAATCGTTTCTTTCAACAACGGTGCATATTATATATGGCAATTTTAAACAAAAATATTAACCATATATGCTTTTTGAAAAGTGATTAGCGGATGGGAATCAACGAAAAATGTATGAAATGTTATTCTCGGAACATTCTGTCAAGTTAAAAAAATAAAAGAAATTACAAAGAGATGCTCGGCAATAGTAGAAATTATCTCGTGGCTATTCGCTTAGATAGTGATAAGAGTTTAAATCCCCACTTGTGAAACAGCGAAGAGAGTTTGGCGCGAGATCAAAAGTAATCCTCGACTCGCCCAAACTTGTGTATATTGGCTCCTTCTGTTTAATTTGCGATCAAATACCTTTAAGGTATTGGATGAACCGTTAACAAAGTCTCGCTGGAAGTTGGACATACGTTTGGTGTCATTTCATAAATTCTTTAGTCTTATTTTAAATTTTCAGTTTTATAAATAGCTGTATACTTTTAGCAGCCAATAACCGCGGTTATTCTCGTATTCTTGTAACTAAACTTACACTCTTCTCTACCGGCTTAAAATATTTTTGTTTCATGAAGTATTAAAATGATATTACAAAACATAACTAGAGCTTTAGTCCATTTATATGGAATGATGTACGATGCAACTGCGAATTGGTCTGAAAGGCTCATGCCGGCAGGATCTGCTGAAATTTTTTTGGTCAGAGATGTTCTGCGCTACCGACAATCGGTCGTTCTTATCGTTGTATAAGGCGTGTCCTTATACATTCGTCGTATACATCCCGTAGATGTATGCATGGCTTATTTATTCCATGGCATTATTTCCTAATTTGGATTTCTTATGGTTTAAGTTGTAGTGATAGTGACAAATGGGTGTAGCGTTGAAATTAACATTTAATATGGAAAGTAGAATGAATACAAAAGACTCGGGGTATAAAAAAACAAGGACGCTGTGATTGAGTATAAGGAAGATCAATTCGTAACGCGTACTAAACTGTGACGAATAACGCCATTAAACAGGGAGCAGATTGCCCACAGTCAGAAGAGTATTTTTCTTCTGAGATATTTTATTGAGGTCTGCGGGTTGGTAAACGTGGCGTCACAGGCAACAATAAAAAGTACACAACTGAGTAATAACACAAATCCATTACGGAAGTGTTACGAATAAACCAACGACAGACTAGAATGATTTAAAGCGACCTGACTATATTTTTGCCATGGGAGAAATACTACAATGTTATTTATGTCAAGATGTGAGTAAATATTTGGTAGCAAGTTTTCGACCAGCATCTGTCTGGTCTGCGTTTCGTTATTTCGCTTCGCCATTCTGTAGAATTTTTATAACTCGATTGTAGCCCATAACGAAAAATGGATTGTCATTGGAGTTGAGTCGGTAATGGGGTCATAGCTTTCGGTATCCAAAACGATTTGCTTCCTCTTATTTCACCCTCCGGTCCAATCCATATTTTCTAATAAGTGGCGAGTCGCGTATAAATGTTATCTATACCGCTGTAGAAGATATTGATCTGAAGCCGTCCCGATATCGAACTCATAGCCATCTCGAGGGGAGGTGCGATTATCCCGGATTTCCGAACAAATGCCTTAAGATACCTGTGGCGCCGAAGCGAAGGTGTTTTTATTTAAATCCCGGCACGTTTTACATTCCAAAATACTGGTAGACAATGATTCTGCTCGGCCAATTCAAGTTTCGAAGGTATATGTCAAATAAAACTCTCCACACGTCTCGAACACATTCCTGTCAACCAATCTGTAAATAAACTAGGCGAATAATTCTACATTACACATATTGTCGGATATACAGCGGCCAATATTCTATATTTGTTGGTTCGCAAAAGAGTTCAATTTGTAAAAATATTATTGTCTATTCATGTCTTGTCATGAAAACATTTTTTGTCGGATTTGTTATAAACAGAGATAGGATTTTTAGGCAGTAAAGATTACTAAAATATACAGTTGAAAGCAGTAAACTAGTTTTTTACTGTCAGAGTAACTTTAAACAGAAATATAGCTAAACGAAATAGACATTAAAATTATTATATTATTCTTTAAAACAAAAAATAATGAAATTTCACGAGTATTTGGACGTTTCTCGCAACTACGAAGTTATTTGAACTCTAGGTCTAGGTACCTATACCGGTGTTTTTGAAAAAAAAAATTGTAAGTATGTCGGGTTCGAAAATATGAATGCTCTATACAATTTAACCTAGATACACGATTCGGATAGATAATTGATTCTTTCGGACGTATGTGGCAAACAAAATATGAAACGGCATAACAATCCGATCTCTAGTTATAAGCTAATCCATATTTAAATTGTTTACATATATCTACGAGTATTATGTAACTGAATTTTCTTTGTTGTTGGTTCGTTTTCATAGGAATAGAAAATTGCTTGTATGTGAACAACAAACTGAAGTAAACTTTTCTGTTATTCGATCAAATGTGGTTTTAGCCCTGATCATTTGGTTTTTGGTTGTTTCATTGTTGATATATTCTTGAATATACGCGTCAGTTTGAATCCACTGTATTGTTTAAATTCTACCGGGAGATCGGCGCTTATGATTAGAATTTTCCCGGAAGAGATCCCGACACGTTATAAATCCGAGAAATAGAATGTGAAATGTCAAGGGGCGAAAAGGGGGAAGGAAAAAGGGGTCCCTTATATAATTGAGGTGTGTCGTTCCACGTGCAGGGCATGGTATAAATAGAGCTGGTGGGGCAGACAAGCTGCTGTAGACCTCCGGAGATCTACCACCCACTCGGAGAAAGTTAGGTATCGCTTACCAATTTACCGATCATTCTCTACGAGGCACGCGTAGTCCTATTTTTCTCTGTTAAAAGCATAGTGTGAATGAAACAAAGGGGCGTAATTAATTAAAACGCAGAAGGTTTGTTTAGCGATTATAGAATTATGTTTTGACGTGCATAACGGCGTTACCATAAAAGATTACAGATACGAAAGTTCACGTTTAACCATACAATAAGCTATAGTTAATTATAGAGTAAATACCCTAATTAAATGAAGATCTGTATGTTTTTTTGTCTCTGACTGCAATTTGCTTTACTTTCCGATGTAAGAGGGGCAGGCCCTTCATTTTTATATATGTATTTAATATATGTTATAAGTATTTAAAAACCTTAACGTTTTATTAGTAACAGGGATGCAGGGTGGAATGGTAATAAGGACACTAGGAAAACTCAATCCTTCTCCTTAGAAGTATCAGGTGACTGTCGCAATTACAATTTGATTCCTTAAGATTTTTTCGTAGGTTTAAATCTTCATTGAGATGTTGCTTGGCATTCGAACATGATTTGGATGGCTGTTTCCTCTTCATTACACAATATACAGATAGGATCGTCGTTGTATATGCCCTTGTTGTGTAGAGGTTTTCTCAGATGCAAGCGGTTAGTAGTCCTACCTCTCATCTGAGCCCTCTCCAGTAGTCCTACCTCTCATCTGAGCCCTCTCCAGTAGTCCTACCTCTCATCTGAGCCCTCTCCAGTAGTCCTACCTCTCATCTGAGCCCTCTCCAATTACAACAAACATTTTGTCTGTCTGGTGAAGGTTGTTTCATCACACGTTTTCAGTGTCTGGAGCCGGTAGAGTTTAACCACTTCTCCTTTTGTTTTGTTTGGATCCATTCTGCGATAGAGAGGATTCTATGGTCTTGCAGACTTTCCTTTGGCCAGTCAGTCTGGCCGTTACCCAAAATTCCTCTATTCCCTGACATTCAAATTATCATCAGGTTGTTGTTTCCCCAGGTTTTGGTGACCTTGGATGCATTCGCTGACTAATTTTGATGTGATTGTTTGACATGCTAATACTTTAATGGCTGCATGGCTATCAGATTTTTTTTAAAGTGTAGCTATTTTCAGATTTAACAGGACACAGTCGTTGATGGCAAATATTTCTTCTTGAACGACTGAAGTGTTTTTCCATAATGAGTTTGATTTCTCATGTTTTGGGCTTGTACATAAATTTTCCGACTGGTTCTTTTGTTTTGGAGCTGGCTGTATACCATATCATCATATCTAGTCCTCGCTCTCTTGTGTTCTTCCTCTCCTTGGATGGAGGAAATTTTATTTTATTTATTACAATGTTACCCTGTTTTACATCATCGATTTTTCTCTCTTACTTTTCTAGTCCGTTTTTTTTATCATGCTTTATAGATATAAAATATAGATGTTTATTCGCGTTTTGTACGCAAGTTTCTGTTATTTCATTTGGTATTTATCTATATCCGTGCCAAACTCATTGTTCCAACTCGACTTTTTCCAAATAAGTAAATATAATAATAAATCACATCTCACTACCATAATAGAAGGTTAGTGCCAAGTTGCAAATAATTGCATCGAATTTTAGGTTTTCTCCAGGCGTAAAATCAAATAAGTAAACCTACTGCCAATACCCAAGAATGCCAGTCGATCTCGCCTTTTATGTATTTATTTTTTAAACCATCGTGTCAGTAGAACCTGTAATAAAAGAAATCCTGCAAAAGTAAAGGACGGGGGGGGGAGTCCGTTGGAATGATCGCCAAATTCGTGTAGTGTATTATCCCGCATAATTCCTATAAATATACCAATCTGTACGGTGTTGTTTTTTTTCTATGTTATTCGCATACCTCTCCAAAAGAAATATCGACGCTACGCATGAGTAAGTAGTCCGTCCAAGTGGTATTTTTTTTATAAACTTTAAACAGATAAACTTTTTTTGTACAATCTAGTTAATCGGGGTGTTAGGGAATTATTTGATAAAAAGGATAAGAATGTTTGAGCGATGCCTCGGCTTGTTGTTAAATATTTTAACGGTCCTTTTAGGAAATGGGTTTCGAGTGGGAAGTTAACTGCCACGAGGGAGGGCTTTATTTTTGCGGGAGCAAGACATTTATCCCGCGATCTCGCCCTTCTCGCGCCCAGTAGTAATTCTCCTTTAATATCTTCTTTTTTTTTACATTTTTCACGGCCGTTTTTAATCTATTTCCTCCTGGCTGAAGACCTTGTTATCGTAAAAAGGCTCTTCGTGATGTATCCCTGACATGCTGCGATCTTCCCCTCGATTATTTTCGGACCCCTTTTACTCCCGATTGACGGAATTAGTTACATTAAAGTGTGATTGAATGGTGTAAAATAACGTTGATTTTCGCTTCTAAATAGAGAGCAGAATTTTATTTTATTTTTTATTAACGATGGTTCTCAACAGGAGAGGTTTCATCAACCTTCGGGGTGCTCGTTTTGGTTTTGTGCATCAAGCAAATTTGTATTTCGAGTTCGAAAGCGAAATTGGATTCGAACCGAGGACCTCTACAATAATGAGCGCCGTGTCAACTGAAATCCCCGAGGGGCGCGCGCTCATCCTATACTCTTACTTCTTTCTTATCGTATATGGGTATTTTTTGTAAATAACGATCAATACGAGTTGAAAGATTATTCTGGTTTGTTCACAATTGTTAACAGCTTCTTGTTTATCGTGTGCCACCTTCGTGCATAACAACTGTCCAAAAAGACAAAAAAACTCTACCTAATAGGACCTTAAAATCGATGCTAGACAAACTGAACGTAACGTGTCGAGTGTTTTTATGATTTAGGAATGTTTTCCCAAGGTTTCTTTTATTTCTTTTTTGTTGTGTACATTTCTCCTCGACAACCTTGTCAAGAAAGCTAACCGCTTGATTATGTAGATTAACATGTCCAATTAGATTTAATATGTAAAACTATGTATCGACATTTAAGTAATAATTTATCTAAAAAGGAGAAACGATAGGTACGAAAGGTAAAGAAATTAAAAAAAAATTATAACGGCTGGTAATATTAAAGGATTGTAATTAGCACGTCGGCTACGTTTTCAAACAGTAGGTAAAGGAGTAAAAAGGAATAATTTCGAGATAAAATTCCACTGCGGTGCGTGAAGGTCAAATTCGAATAACCAATAAGGTTGTTGACGGTTTTGTACATCCGGTTAAAGATAAAAGGCTATCATATAGTAAAACCTCCATTATACGTTGTAATGATGAAGAGGGGGGGACGTCCTAGCAAAATGAAAACCCAGGATAATGGAATTTATTTTTTTAATGCGTTAATTGAGATCAAATCGAAAAACGTTCACCACAACGAGAGAGTGATAGTAAAATGCATGTGACACTGATTTGATTCCAAAAATACCCCAACATCCTACAATAAACACCGAAAGGCTATCTAGAAGAGGTGCATCGTTCTGAAACGACTTCCGTAAATGAAGAACGATTTAATGTGTTGTTCATGAATGACACCCGTAATTGAAACCTACCGGTAGACGTTTCATATGAACAGGATGGAAAACAGTGTTATTCATATCAAAAGTGAATTTTTTGTTACGGGAAATAAGATATACCTGTACATAGGATAATTAACGGAGAGGCGCGGTGGCTTTAACACAAACTATTATTTATATCGACGTAAATTAAATACGTTTGTTTATATCGACAATGCTAGTCTTTTAATCCGTTTGTTCAAACAGGAGGAGACAAAGTGATAAAACAGTGCTAAACTCATTACAGCATTGTGCTCAAATAATAAAATTAAGCATTTCCCATTAGAGTGCATTTCAAAATTAATGTAATACTAATTAGAAATAAATATGGTAAAACAATATGGTAAAATTTGTCGCGAATTTCTAGTATATTTGCAAGATAATTATTAAATTTGCGTTAACTGGGCAGGAGAACATTAACTTATAATGTGACTCCAATCAGTAAGGCTAGACTAAACATTCTCTGTTAATCCCAGATCGGATCCATTTATGGACGGTTTGTTTCAGTGAGTAATGACAATCAGAAACAATTATGTATGTTATTTTTTGGTTTTGAGTCATGCCTTCACT
>CM077107.1:25887299-25926989 GCA_039619505.1 Cimex hemipterus
GCCTTAACTGGGCAGGAGGACATTAACTTATAATGTGACTCCAATCAGCAAGGCTAGACTAAACATTCTCTGTTAATCCCAGATCGGATCCAATTATGGACGGTTTGTTTCAGTGAGTAATGACAAACAGAAATTTCATGTTTAAATGTTTGAGTTACTAATTTCATTTTTTCATCTTGTATGTATTCACGCCTACGAGAAACATTTTGGAACGATCATTTTCAACGTGATTGTTATACTATATATTGGTTATACTATACTTATAACGATGTGCAATGCTTATAATTTTTCCTTTGTCCATATGTTCAACAAATGTTCTGTTCTATTTAGCTACCTTTAGGACATTTTTTAACATCTGATATTCATGCTCGATTATTTATTTATCACTTACAAGAAAAAATGGCCATTTTCCAGAAAGTGAGGAAGAACCGTTATAAATATTTTGATGGAAATGGTCTACAAAACGTCTAAATTTCCTTTTACCATACGCCATCCGTAAAGGATAAACTACGTGCAGGGTATTCGATCAGTAGTAATATTCCTGGTCCCTCATCCCAATCGCCGCACCGGTGCCTTATTCGGCCACGAGGTTTTCCTGTTTTGCCCACTCCGGACCAAATGGATTTATACGTGGCGTCTTCCCCCCCCCCCAAGGATTACGTAGAATTTTTGGCAGTGGCACCTCCCCTTTGAAAAACATTGATTCTTGGACCCCCGCCAGGGCAATTTTCATTGGGCGTTTCAACATAGAAATATATGTTAGTTTAAGGGAAGCTTGTTTCTGACTCTTCTCGACACATTGTAACTGCGATGTTTGTTTCACCCTAGACTTTTCTACTCACCGATGCTCCACGTTTCTTTCTAATTAGTAGACATTTTCAGTTGTCGCTTTAAATGCGACATCTATTCAAACCTATTGTTATATAATTTGACTGTTACTTTTAATAAACTAACCTGCTGAGTTAAACAACGGTACATACCGAGTAACGTACAAACTTGCAAAAAATAAAATCTGAACAGATTCAGATGCTAGATCCACCGATAACGTATCTGAATGAATAGAATGACTATGTTGAATCTCATCGCGTATTTTTTTTTTTTTTTTTTTTTTTTTTTTTTTTTTTTTGATTGCTTTATTTCAAATTATTAGAGTTCGTGGTCCGATTGAGTTCTTTCAATTATTAAAGCTTTATGTTAGGAATTGGCTGAGACAAAAAATGTCGATAGCGGGATTCGAACCCATAACCTTCGTCTCAAGATGATGCTATTCTAATAACCATTTGAACTATCATGGCTTCACCTATTTCAAATGTTTCATAGATGCTCTTCCAGCTGATCAGTATTTTAAAAAAGGAAAAGAAAAGATAAACAGAAATAATGAATGAATGGTCTAATCTTGCAATACAGCTCAATAAATTACTGACCATTTTCTTTATATCGTAGGTTTGCTCTACGTTTTAGTCGGTCAGATTCATTTACGAGTTTTGCCAGCTTCGACGGTTGGTATATTAGTTTAATGGTAAGTTTTCATATTTTAGTAACCCCAAAAGTACACGAATGTTGGCAATTGCTTAACCTCAGGTTCATCATTCCGCATACATCAAGAGGAATGTATCAATTTGAAGAAAATTATGAAATTGTATGGAATATATACATAATCGAAAAACTGAATTGCTACGGACTTCTCAACGGCAGGTCGTGGAAATTAAAAATCAATAAACTTGAGTTTACATCGGTTCTCTGTTAGAAATACGGGTCTAATGAACTATAGTGAACTATAGTCAATATTTAGAGTAATCAGGGTCAGCAAGTTTTCCTTTTTACCCCATTAGCTCTTGATAAAATTTTTATATCTTTTTTTTTTTTAAATTATATATTTTCTATTTCAATAGTTTCATGAAACCCGGAAGGGATTTCCAATTCCTTAAGAAGGCAGAAAGGCGATAAAATTTGACTTTGTTTCTCTATTTTTCTTTTTCTCTATTAAAATAAAATTGACAATTGAACAGAAAACCGGTAACAAACCGTCTATTCGTGACGCTCCAATGTTTCTATCTATGTAAATTGTAAGATAGGCTTATACTCAAGAATGAATTATTATCCTATAGGTTTTTATTTATGTTACCTTTTTATGAGTACATAGATTTTTCATTTTTTAGAGCTTATCACATTAAACCCAGTCAATGTGATGGCGCGCACATCGGTCTCGTTTCCAGTCGAGTTACCGTTTGTCAAACCGTGAACGTGTCGGCCCTTGAATCCCTTGTGGAATTGTTGGACGAAAATGTTTTCATCGGTTCTCCCGAATTTCCTGCCAGCCCCATTTTATCAATGGGGAGCTTTCATTTGAATAACTCTGCAAATCTATTGAATAATTTATCACCCATTAAGAAATTATAATCGTGTTTCAACCAGGACCGTTCTATTTGACTCCCCGGATGCGTGTTCGAACGACTGGGATACATGGAAATGTGTTTAACCCAGATTTTGACGGATGGAATGGGAAAATTGTTTACACCTGGAAAATGCGTTTTGTTTGTTTACCGGAAATAATTTGTATCATATTTCAATATAAATAGGTTCAACGCAAATGCCTCTTATTAGCAGGCCAATTTTTAAAATTTACACATTCAATTTTACTGTATATACGTTTTTTTATGAAAAAAAATTCACATCCTACATTTATTTGTAAAATTTAAACAATGTTTATCAATCCTAGGCCCTGGAGATGGTCCCAATAAAGATGAAACGTTGGCACGATAAAGAACATGTTTTTACGTTGGGACGATAAAGAAAATGTTTTTCTAAAACCTACGTCACACCAGACCACACCTCACGATTTCCAAATAATCATTAACTATTACGAAACACCACAGATTTCTGTAAATTAAGTTGAATTTTTTAGCAATTAAATTAATTGAACTAAGACATGTATGAAATTATTAAGCAGAACTAAAAAGTCTCATAAACTGGCACGTGTCCCTTACGTCAATGAGAAAGACAATAAGCGTAATCGACCTTCTCTGCTCTTCTCAATCGAATGACAGTTTGATTGCACATCGTAGATTTAATAGAAAATAATCTTTTGGCGTTTTTTTTTTAAATCCAGAACGTTTCTGACCTATATGAATAGACCCTTGTTTTGGTTTTAATTCACGGTCCGGTTGATGATGGATCGATGTCAGCCGGTAGATCCCGATACCGCGATCCGCCTGTTCGTTCCGGTACGCGTTTTGTCTTTATCGCATGATTTATGTAGAAAAGCTCGGTTGTCGGTGTTGACGGCCGGTCGAGGTTGAATATTGAATCATCTAACATCAGATAATTTTAACATAAGCTCGGTCTCTGTATGTCGGCCGGATGCGGATCGAGTCGAACCAATTATTAATCGCCGACTATTCACACTGGAAGGGAGTCTAATTATAAACAATAATTTCACCTTTGTCTTAATAGTAATTAAAATTCTCTTAATGATATTCTAAACATGGGTTACTGTAATCTAAAGCTTACCACCTTAAGCACCCTTAACGATATTCAACAGCTTGCAAATTACTTGTTAATGCAATTACAACTTGAAAATATGTTGTTTTTTAACACAAGCCGGTTGAGCATGAAAAGAGGACAAAGTCCGTCAAACCTACTTACTTAAATTATTTCCAAATTACACCCCCACAGTTGTTTACTTGTCGTATATTTGTTTAGTCGTTAAACCCATCCGTACGTAAGTACTCTTTTCTCTGTGGGAACAATATATATATTAAAAAAAAAAAAAAATGGATAAACGAATAGAAAAATTTAGATTCGAAAAAAAATTGAAAAATATGTCAGACCTTCCTTAAAAATTTGAAATATAAACCCTCGAAACCTAGAACGGCTTATAAAATGCAACTCTAAATTTAGCAGACAACTGCTAATGATAATTACAAAAAAAGGTACACAATAAAAAAATAATTAGTAGGATATCTCATTACGATGCCAATTGAATTCTTTAATTAGTTTCGTAACGATAATTACGAACCGAGCGGGACGAAGAGTGAATTACGCCATGTGGCATCCAATCTTCTTTGTCATCCAGTATGAATGGGAAAAATAACTTCCTAAAATCTTACAAAATGGCTAGAAGCATAAACAGATTTATTTCCTTAGGACAAGCTACTTACTCTGAAGGACAGCCTGTTTCTTACTTATTAAACGCGTACCTCTATCAGAACGAAAAATGATCATAACGAAACTGGAGAAACATAAATATAATTTTTGGGTTAGTTATTAAAATGATTCTATTAAATACTAATTTGTCTGGCCGAGCCGGAGACTAATTGAGAAAAGCGCGATGCTCTACGTAATTTGCATACGGCATTTTTGCAAAATAAATTGCTTTGAAAAGGGGGGGGGGAGATTTGCGCGGTATGTATTTTAGTAGGTTTACAAAACTTCTAACCCATTCTATATTAAAAAGGATTAACTCATGGTTTATACAAAAAGTATTTTGTAAGCGAACAATCCACAATACTAAGATTATACCAGACAGCACATGGCCTTACTCTTCTTACTTAAACTCGTTCGTAATTAACAAAATATCAAACTTAAAACATCAAATTATTAATTAACAAATTGAAAGTTTCTCATTTTTAAGGGTAAAAAAAGATTAATTAAAAAGGTAGCTTACTGCTTTTACTACTACTTAAATGATTACTCTCCTTGCGATCAAATGAAGTATATAAACATGTTTAACATTAATAAAGTGCCAAAAACCACTCGCTCCTTAGCATCAAAGTAATTATTACTGAAAAATGACAATTACGGAATAAATTAGGCAGGTGGCTTGTCGCATAACTAAAGACAGATCAGAAACTTTATTCGAGCCTCTGTATCAAGTTAGTTAATGAAAATTAGAAAATTTAATCAGCCAAATTGGAAAGGATACTCGTTCTTAACAGGCTTATTACATAGGGTGGAGAAATTATCAAATTAATAAAGTAAATTGGACAGATTGTTTGATCTTCAGTATCCAATTACGTAACGAACGAAAAAAATTATAAAAGTAATAAGGTAAATTACAAAATTTATTCGTGCTTCATGAAATCTGTTAACCAAACATACGGCACCTATTATGATAGGCCTGATATTTACACCTCAAGACGAAAATGTATATTAAACTAGAAATGAATCAATTGAATATGATTATTGTATCTCCTTGTACATCAGGGTTGACTTATCAGTAAGTACGAACAAGTAGTAACAAACGTTTGTAAAATGAAACAGAAAGCAATAAGTAGCATGGGCTTCATTTTCGTTAACCTAACTTTTCCTACTTTTTTTATTTTATTAATTAATTTGTACTTTTTTAATATATAGTTTATAGTCTTTTAATTATATAGTTTTCCGTGTTTGTAATTTCTATAAGTCTTAATTATTCCCTTTATATGAGTGTGCAGTGTTAGTGACCGTTAATTAATTACTGATTATAAGGAGATCGTGAGATGCGGTCTTGGGTGATGCACGTTTAGAAAAACATTTTTTTATATAAGGCCTTGGCTGAGATGAAAAAACGTTAGTGTCACGAGCGGTATTCGAACCAATACTTCTCTTACCATTTCAGCTATCGAGACAATGAAATAAGCAATAGCTTTTTCATCTCAACCAAGACCTTACATAAAAATAATAATTATTGTTGTCAATTGTAACCGATAAACATATATGGATTAATAAATGATAATACTTGCAAAAAAGGAATATGGATAGTTATATTTTATTCTTATTCTATTAATTTTAATTAAATTAACCGATATATTCTTGTTGGTTATACGAAACAAAACAGAAAATACAAACAAATGTTATTCCTCATTTTTAATAACGGGTTTTGGTAAGGATAACAAACAAGAAGATGAATGATTTTGTAAGAAAACACCTTTCCTGGTTTTTCTCTGTTTTAATCCATTTATGTTCTATTAAACACATCTTAAACCAGAAGTTTGCAATATCATTGTGAGAATTTGTCATCGAGGTCATCGGCAAATGGACATTTAAGAAGCGGTCGGCTTTTCTCAGAGATTTAGCCCGATTCGGTGGGACTGTACTGATAGTGGATCTTAGCTAAGGGTGGACAGAAATATTGTCATTGTAACAAATTTGGTCTCACATCGTATGCCCCTTTGAGACGACCTGCGTCCGCACTACGAGAATATGGTGCAGTGCTTAGAAGAGAAAAACAATGAGAATGCTGTTATGTTTACTGATGAGTCGCGTTTCTGTCTGGCGTTAGTATACATAACATCTAATTGGTGTTCTCTTTATACACTTTACACACTCCAACATTTTCCTGAATTGTTGCTGACGGGCTGTTCCCGCACGTTATCTCAAAGGGGCACACGATCTGAGGCCAACTTCCCCCAAACGATTAGGGAATCGTTTGTGTTGATAATGGCCTAGTCAGAATACCTTGTACACTATGGAAAAGGTTCCGTCTTGCAGCGGTGACATGACTCCGGTCCTCCCTTAGCGTCGGAATGCGCTGAGATCCACGACCAGGCAGGCCTCCTCTCCCACCGGCACTTCCAGTCTGTCGGAATCGGGCAAACGCCCGGGAAGAACCGCTCTGAGAAATGCCAGCTGCCTCTGAAATGTCCCCTTGTCTGTGACCTCGATGACTCATTGTCACAATAATATTGCCAACTTCTGCTTCAAGATGGCGTATTTCCATTGTCAAAGAGAATACAATTGCATTGTTTACAGGAGTTTGTTTACAAAATGAGTATATGTTTACTATTCTTAAGTAAATCCGTGATTAAACATGAAGATTAACGGTTTGTTTGTTTTTAGTAATGTATTTTTCATTTCGTTTTTATTCAATTTGCAAGAATATATCGGTTAATTTAATTAAAATTAATAGAACAATAATAAATTATAAATTTTCCTATTCATTTTTGAGCAGTTTATTTTAAATTGAGTTGATAATGGCAACTGCGGATATTTGTTTTTTTGTCGATTTACTTCGTGATAGATGGTAATAAGCAGTGTTAACAGTTAAAAAGTAAGATGCTAGATAACCCCTGCTCGATGCGATATTTCTTTTAAAGTACATACATTCGAAGAAAATTAAAAATTTAAAGTAGCAATTTTGTTTTAGAAACCAAGCGGACTTGACGGAATAATTGATTATGTAGAAACGAGGGAGTGGCCCCTTCTTTTGAATTTATTATCCTTAACCGTTTTCCCTTTAGTTTGTATTTTTTGGCGTATAGTTTGGAATGTATCGTTTCTACGAAATATCCCTCGGAAAGAGTCGTCTCGGCCCTGTAAAACGAGCGATATGATGTAAAACGTAAAGGAAAAGGGTTAAACAAAGGATTGTAACAAGAACTGAAATATACCGCCGTAGTTTGTCCCAGAGTATCATCCGTCGTTCCATTGTTACGAGTTCATTTTTCGATTCGTCGTGGGAGGGCCGAGGGCCGGTTGCCAGGGGAACGGAAGGCGGCGTCTCGGCGCCCTGGATGCCGCCCCAGCATAATTGGCCACCACCGAACACTCGCCTTTCCGACTTCATTAGTCATTATCCGAGTTGCCCTCTTCGAATTTAATTAGTCTTCGACTTCCTCCAACTCCGATCCATGTTTCGCCCGTTGTTTTTCAACCGGCACAAATCACACCCTCTCATCTTGGAAGATTGGAAGATTCAGGACAACGCGCCCGACGTATGTGTAAACTTTTTTAAGTAGAATTTTTCCAGAGATTATCGGTATAATCGTGAGCGATAATAATTTTATCAAATTTTAATTAACATTTCAATGAGATGTTGCTTTTCCGTACCCTCCCATAAAACGAAAAGATCAAAAGGACATCTTACGATTGACGGTCTACCAAACCACTTATAAATTAAAAGAAGATGAAACAGACTAGAAACCTCTAAACTTGGTATACTGGATTTTGATTTTTTATTGGTATACTTACGGATCCCGGGTCATAGTGGCATAATCAAAATTAAAGGTTCTGTCAAAGAGCCTTACGACAAACCCACGAAAGAAGAAATAACTTTGGCAAGACTCAGGATAGGGCACTGTCGATTGACGCATGTTCACTTGATGTTCGGGAGCCCGCTCGACAGTGTGTCCAGATTACGGAGAAATAATCATTGTTAAACATGTTTTAATGACTTGCAAAAACAATAGGTTCCAGCTTGCAAATAATTTACAAACAATACCAGGCGACCATTTTAGTAACATCGAGAAACTATTTGGCTTCCTCTATGAATACACCATAATAAACAGAAAATAATTATTTACATTCAAATGTTGTATAGAAAGCCGAAAGTCGACAGGGGGATGGCTCCTGTTTTGCGGCTAAGAACATAATTTCAAGGCTGTCATGGCCCTTGGTGGTTTTTTGCCATAAAAAATTGAAAAAAACGTATACTATCTAAATTTAAAAAAGAAACTGTACTATTTTTTTTTAAAATATTAAACAGAAACTACATTCTTCCAAGCATAAACTCATGCCATCGATCCTGGCGAGTCATTATCGTTTATGTAAAGGATGTCCATATACATATTAAGGCCCATGTAATCCGTAGTTTCTCCTATATTGCAGGATCAACATATGTGCTTTATAATATACAGGGTAGGGTGTTCGGCTACTCGTTTTACAAACTTTGCCCGTAGATTCAACATTCAAAAAATCTTAATTAAAATGGAATTGATGAATCTCAACAGTGTCGGGTTTTTTCTACTTTTTCTGATTTCAAGACCTTGTTGATGTTTCAATTAAACGTTGATAACTCCAAAATTAAAAGGTTTTCGACAATTCCGTTGTTACTATTGAAAACTACGTCACATTTCCAACGAGATGTGATAAATACTAAAATTGTACACATTCGTGAAATAAGCGTTTTAGTAAGCGAGAACTTCGACATTTTTTCGAAATTGAAAAACCTACTGTGGTAATTCTACACTACTATTTCCAGACCTAGGAACCACTAAATTGCAGAAAATGTATTCCATTTAATATCCTTTTTAATTTGTTTAGTGAATTTAAATGAGTAAACAATTGCACTATGCAGTGTAATAGAGAAATCAATTAGACATTTCATTTTCTATTTTAAAAGTTGGTAAGAGTTTTGAAACGAAGCTGAACAGTGCCCTTAAAGTTCGGTGCGTGGGATAAAACGTCCCAATTAGGAGAATTTCATTTTTCTCCAGCCCTTTAATTCGGCACGGGACACGGTTATAAACTTGCAGCTAACTAGTAACCGAGTTTAAACTTTTAATGCAATCGTGCTTTATTACGCCGTTTGATACTGTGATTCTGTAGATATTATTTGCACTTGGGATTGATCCATTTTTATAAGATTATTTCTCTTTAGTAACCGAATGCAGTTAATGTATTATATTTTATCTACGTGGTTATTCAGAATTTATTTTTATAAATCTATTTTAAAAATTCTATATCATGATATCTAGCTCAACTGGTTAGGCATGACAATCATAAATGGTTTTTACTTATTAATGATAAATTGTTCCCGAGTTATCCAATTGTTAACTATTTGACCGGGCGTCACGTTATAGACAATTGCCCCTCGTCCTTTGCACTGTCCCCGTTGCAAGCCACTGCCTTTCCTCCTTGTAAAATCCTTTGTTTCTCCCAACAGTATCAAATTTATCTTTCGTGTTCGCATGAGTAAAATAAAATATATAAAAATTGAAAACCGGCAAAATAAAATTTGGCACTGCACCAAAATTCATCTAAACCTATAGATTTTATCTTAGATATGATTGCCTAGGAAAATTATGAGGTTCTTAGCCAGGTAGTAGTCAATGTTTGACGTAAATATTAAAATTTTAATTGATTAGTTTGTTCATTCCATCTGAAAGTGGTATTTTTACTGACCTTAATTTCCCTCATATAAACTGTAAAGAAATTTAAACTTCATATCATTAAAAAATGAAAAAAAGGTCGTTATCGTAAAAAGTAACTTGAGTGAATTTATTAAGTCCTCCGCATCCAACGTGCCGAATCTATGTTCCTCAGAAAAAATCCTTGAGTTCCCTTTTATGAGTCCCTACGAAACTACACATACTCTTTTGTACAAGATTAATCCGTTCGGTTTATCACCGATTACATACAAACAGCCCACCTACGATAAATTCTCAACTCCAAAAACTGATCCCTGATGATTCCCTCCACCCACCTCTCTGATGGTCATGGGATCTTCTTTCTAGTGAGAGTGGTACAGTTAACCTCAGTTAACTAGAGAACTAAAACCCAATGGGAGTATTGCCAATGTGTAGTTTTCCTCCTCTTGTTCACGTATTTTATTTGATACACACTACCAAACTGCCAATTCTTACCTAATTGAAGGATATTGCAATATATTGTATATAAAAAATATATAATTTTTATGATTCATTGCATTATGATTATCATTATTGCAAGAAAGGAATGTTTATATTTAATAAAAATTAAAATGAAAATTGGAAATTATAGCAGATGCCGCAAATATTATTTTTAAAAGAACACTCTAATTATTTGGTTTAAAACTGCCTTTTTTCGTATCAATTTGATTATTGTTGTTAATGTGAAATTGAGCGTTACAAGACTTCATTCTTCAATTCTTCCTAGCACGACTGAATTTCAATTATAGCCACTTCGTATAGGTTCAATAATTTCTTTTGTTAAACTATATCATCTCAACTCCCACATTCAGAATTTATAATTTTTATAGACATGTACATTAATATTTTAAGTCTTAATTTTATTGTTAGATGTATAGAAATAGTTTCGCCCTTTTGTGCTCGTATGCAATCGTTCTTATTAGCGGTATATTTCTAATAATTCACGACCCTTTCTTAACGTACTTTTGTGGTACGACTAAAAAGAATAGATTAACTCATTTTTGTTTTGAATTTGTTGCCAAAGTTGGTTAATATCTGAAGTCGGACCTTTTGGAGTAAGATTTTGTAACCTACGACCAATGGCTTCAAACATTGAACGACATACAAGAAGTTTAATAAGGATAAAAATTGTTATGTATATTTTTTATTTCTAAGTTAGTAAACAAATGTTTATTCGTTATTGTGGTATATCCTTATGAACAAAGTGTAAAAAGGAGGCCAGAAACTGTATTTTTATGGACTGGTTAGTTGTGCAGAGGCGTGGTTGCATCTGCTGTCGGGGAGGAACACCTGTTTCCCCCTGCTGTTCTGTACTCGGCCAGTCAACGGCTTCGTTCTAAATTTGGCGGCCGGGTTCTTTGTACAGGACCCGGTGCCAAAACCCTTTTGCCCTTGAGCTTTTTACTTTCCACGTCGTTTATAAAGGAATTAATCGGCAGAGTCAGGACGGGATGGAGACTAGACCTTGAGGCTTCTCACTGTCAATGAACTTTTCCTACTCCCACCTTCCACAACATGGCCTCCCTCGGTCATAACAAAGTGCCCCCCTTTAGCCAGACTCTCGGAAAACAAAGAATTTACATCCTATCCTCTTGTCTACTCAGGAAACTCGTGCACGACCGTGAATCGCGAGAGTGTGCACGAGTGTGACTGTATTTGACAAAACACCCACCGCCCTAGGCACTTAGTGAAACTTTGTGAAAGCTTAACTTTGGAAACTCAAAGAATCAATATTTTATTATATTTTTTATTTTATATCGTTTTTAAACATTATATTACAAATCCATTAATGTTGATTAATTTTCTTTCAAAAAGTTGATTTGAGGCGTAAATGCGTCTTTAAATATACGCTATGTTAAACCCCGCTTGGTATGTATGCAATGTCCATAAAATATCCATGTGACTTTAAGATAGACAAAGTCTTTTCGTTTGGTATGATTTTGTAACATTCTGCACTGACTAATAATATTTCGCGGAAGTCAATTTATCCGTATAAATTCCGATCATGTAATCCTTGCTCCGAGGGTAAAGCTTAAAGTAACAACTACAAGGAAAAGGCGGCTTCCCTCGCTAAGACTACCTGTCGGATAATTTAATTAAATTTCCTATGTTCGATTTCACAGCGTGTACAGCAGAACCGACTTATAAATCAACAAGCCTGAGTTATTGTAGTGTTCATATCAAAAGGAGGGAAATGTAATAAATGGTTTATATTGAACGGTTGATAGATTTGTATAAAATAATTATATCGAAAATTGAAAGACTAGAGTTTTTGTCTTTAACTACATGATAAATTTCCTCTTGCAGATGCTAGAAACTTTTGAAGCAGATGTTCTGTTCAATTATGCGTTGAGCAGAAGAAACTTCCTCGGTTTACATACGTTTATAAACTTGTTCATTGAGTGGTTTAATAATTGAACACGATTGTTCGTTCAACTTATGCCTCGCGAAAGACAAATCAGACTTTTAGGGCTTGAAGAGGACGTTTGTTAGGAGAAAAAACGAAAGGCGAGAATGGGCGGACCAGATTCGACTTCTAACTGCTAAAATCGAGTTTATCTCTTACGGACTATGCATCTAAAATGCTTCGAATATGATGTTCAGTTAATACAGTCGTACAAAGCGTATAATAATTGTTTTAAAAAGTAGGTGCAAATGTGAAATACAGGTTCTTTTCATGCAATAATCGCCCAATACACGTGTATCATGTTCACAACATGATTTTTATAACGTAGTTTCCGCACCAAATGTGTTTTATTGTCTTGGGCGAGGGAGAGAGGAGAATAAAGAGGATTTCTCTTTCTCGTTTTGTCAAGGTAAAGGCCGGGAGTTGTCATAGGGGAAAGTTTCACCCTTATGGTTCATTTTATCCCTTTTTGTTTTAATCCAGTCATAAATTTAGTCCGAAACCCTTGACGTGAAGAGGAATCTTATTGTCAAACCGAGGTTTCTGTTGTATATGAACAACCTGTTCATTAATAAAATACGAGTCTTTATGTCCCTCAACACAATAATAAAATGGACAATTTGATTCCATAAAATCGTTAATTTTTTGTTGAATTCTCGTTGGTGCGTATTTACATTTCATATAAGCGTTGATAGTAGATATTACGTTACCATGACCATCAAAGCTCTCTGTATTGTACCGTAATCCAATTTTAAATTTTTTAACTGGAAAATACTCAGTTTGATTAAACACATCTCAATAAAAACACAAGTGAAAACTAATTGGACCCCCTTAAACCTCGTAAATTCACAAAATCGATTGGGTTATTGGTAGGGCTTTATTCTATTCACTTATTGTTGTCAGTAATTTCGGCTCTGACCCGATTTTTTAAAAATTAAATCGTGGATAGTTACTACTCCATGTGAATGAACTATGAATGTGAAACTCCGTTTTGCGTCTCTTATGGAATCTGTGGACTTTTTTCGTATTATCGCAGGACATGGTCTCACTCACTCTCAGAACGTGGCATTTAATAATTTCAATTGTCAGGCTGTACTTGCTACAACGAAGATATTTTTGTTTTATTGTTAGAGGATAACTCATAGATGCTACCTACGGTGAGGAACGTCAGTTAAGAAGAGGGCTGTTATCCGGAGTGACGTTTTTGACGGTACTTAATGGCAGGTTTTAGAATAAAGCGAACTATAATCATCCCGGTCCGACTTTCATTGTCGTTGTGGTCTGCTTTCGTGTTTTATACGCGTCTGGCCTAAAAAAACTATACGTTATCATCTCGGAGGCTTAAAAAAACGCATAATAGAATTCTAATCTTAACATAAATCACAGTTTCAGGGAATGTAGACCGTACCAACATTATTCATGATCGATAAAAGTGTGGGCCAACAAAATGTAATATAAAATAGGAAATGCTGATGTTGCGGCGGATTTATTAATAAATATTTCCAACGAATCTGCGCATTCACACCCAACCGAATGTTGAAAATCAGCACACCAAAATGATAGATGGCACATCGTGAACCACAAGTTTATCACCTCGCAGACACACCCACTGGGGAAAATCTTACAAAGTGTATAGGAGTTTGGAAATTTGTGCATCAAGGATTAGAGGAAGGGACCAAAAAAACGGCTAGCCTCGTCGATTACCCGATGGGTTCCCGAGAACCCTTTTCTCTCTTCGGGACGGGTTCCCGGGCCAAGGTCGGCTTCCGTCGGGCAAACGGCCCCAGCCACATTAAACCATCCTCAGCGCCGCTTTCACCATGGCCTTTTACCACCCTCCCTCGGCCGGCCGTTCTTGCCACTCTTCCATCTGTCGGGTCTTCGCTTTCAGTTCTCTCAAAAAATAATTTAATAATTTTTTCTCTCTACATTAAGTTGACGATTTAATATGTTTGAACATATTTTTTGTTTTATCATTGGTAAAAGTGTTTCGTTTTGACAACTATAGCCATTATGAAAGCTTTTGCTTAAATTTTACTGCTTCTTTGAATCTTTGAACGCGCTAAAATCCCTGGTGACGCATAAAAAAGGCTAGTTCTGTGAAGAAGTTATCTGATGAGTATATTTGTTTAAACCTAAACCTTTGGGTATAATTCAATAGGTAATAGGTCGTTATATTTTTAAATTTTCTTTAGCGGTTTTGGATAATTTACTAGTCAGAAAAAAAAATCCCGTTTTTACCTAAATATTTATAAATTTGAGGACTTTGGTAGATCTTGGATTCGGATAAAAAAATGTTTGCTAATTCTACGCTCCAGCCTTCAACATATCGGGCACATATAAGCTACTTCTTGCCAAGTTTTGCCAATTTTTTTTTTTAAATTGAAATTTTTCGTTCTTTAATATTTTTGTTTTGCCTTTTACCTTAATCATATCAACTATAGGAATATATCATTGTACACCCTTTTTATTCAGATTGCAATAAAAATATAGTAAAAGCTATCAAAATTCATAAATAACAAAAAAAAGTCAAGTTCAAACTTATAATTATAAGTTATAATTTAATTGGTCTGGCAGTAACTTCCTTAGTTTATGCCTAACCGCCGGGCGAACAAGCACTTTCCATTTATGATTCGGTGTACATCGGCAAATCTGGTTAAACTGCTTACGAAATGAAATACATACAGTCTCATCAGACATTATTAGCTTTAATTAAACGTGAGTTGTCCCTCATGTTTTACACAGCAAAGAAAAAAAATATTGGACGGGATCTTATATCCATTTTCTTGTATAAATTTTATTTGTTTTTATTTCTATTAGAAATTTTGTTATGAAATATATGATAATTTCATTTCATCACAGCCGGTGTTTTAAAATAATTGCACTACTTTGGACAATCTAATGTTTACGCTCAATGTCAGCATTTATAAATGTAATATTACCCATCAACCGCTTTCTGTAGTCTGCATCGTTATTAAATTTTAAAATTTAACCTCAATTTTATGGAAACTCAAATTTAATATAAAATGCAGCGATTATTATATTGGGTCAGTGTTAATTTTAGTACAGATTTTTAGTAGTAATCTGTTATAAATCCAGAATCTAGTCGCCTGTCATTACTTGTAGCATTTCTTATAATAGTTTATTTGAACTAACTGTTGTTGAACTGTACTATTTGATTCTATAATAGTTTTGTACTGATGGTTTAAATAATATCTCAAATATATTCCACTTAACTACAATTTATTAGATATTATTTTGTACAGATATTTTATTTCACTTGTATTGTTCTATGTATTCTTGACTTTTTTTTTATAGAACCTGATGTAAGCAAGTTTTATGTTATATATAAATATAACAAGGTCTAACTTGATTGAATTTAACCATGGCTTGTATGTGGCAAAGGAAAAGTGTGCGAAAAGTAACTATACGGTCGGGGGCATGGCCTGTGGACGAAACAAAGCCCTTCGCCCATGTGTTGGCATAGTTTTGCATACGAAGCTTTTCGATTGGGCTAATTGTTCGGGCTCATACTGCTTGTCAAAAGTGTTTGCCCCCACGCGAGGAGGTGTAAAAACTTCGAAAGCCCCCACTGTTGAAAGTATGTTGCTTTTATAATGGGAAATTTAAATTATTCATTTAAAATCCCCGTTTCCCGACAGTGCGATTACATTCGTTACAGCGGTATACGATCAAATTTTAAACTTTAATTTAATTTCTCTAGCACCCAGATGGGGGGGATGATTTGCCGTATTTGGAATTTTCCGCACTTTCTCGACGGACGGTTCACACGTCGGAATCGATTCAGACCTAGTAATACGTGAAGTTTAATTGCTTCATTTAAAAGCTGTATATGTATCTGTATTTTCCATTCGATGTTCTTTATAAAATGGCGAACTCATGGCCGATCTCAAATCTCATGAGTTGATCGATCTATGCTTAAAAGTAACATAATCCAACATTTTAATTTCGGTTTAAATATGTAGTGAACCGGCGACGCAAACCGGGATGAAGTTCATAAGTGACTTAGGGTTTCCTTGGTTCTGTCGATTCTTTGCCCTCACTTGTAATCCTTGAAGCACTCTTGCCGTTTTTAAAATTGCTGCAATCGAGGGCGTGGTGGAGTCATCAACGGTACAAGTGGAACCGGGGCATCTCTTCCATAAGATGTCGTCTGACCAGACCTACGCGTGCATTTCCCACGCCCTCCGACTTCTTTTCACTCAGGATTGCACTGCCATTTCAGTCTCGGCTTTCTTTTTTTTATAACATATAAGTTCTGTATTCAATGTGAAGTTTGCGACATAACGACTGGGTTTTTTTTGTAACGTATTTTGTGTGCTGCCTAGCAAGTGGGCGACAGCTAGAAAGACGTCAGTTTGAAAAATTCAAACTTGCTAAAATCAAAACTTACAAGTTCTACGGTCGGTGAGTCGCTTACAGTTAATTTTTCGATGTTTGAGCGTTAAAGATTTCCGGAAGAGATAAGTTTTTAACATTTACCGGTGGAGCATTGAATTAAAAAATGTGAGAAAAATTAGTTTTTTTTTTTTTTTTTTTTTTTTAAATTATGATGCCCCGGTGGTAATGTTACGGTCACATTACGGATTTGAGTTAATTTCATTTGTATTCGTTGTACTTCCGAATTGCAGAAATGCCCGTAGTTTCGTTGACGTCTCCATGTGACGGGCGGCCTTTTGGGCATAGTACCTCGCATCATAGGCTCGTCGGCTTGTAATTTGACATTCTAAACAACATTCAGCCGGTAGATACAGTTTGATGATTTTATGATGTTAACAATTAGCGGTTACCTCTGCCCCTCTTGGGGGAGCCGGCTACTGTGACACACGTCCAAGGGTGTCCTAAAGTCCAATTGTTACACATTTTCATGCTTTATTGCACCAAAACAAAAGAGGACACTTTTTAACCGTGGCTAGCACAACACAACTCCAGTTTTCAGGTAGACGGCTTGGTCGTTGTACTTTAAGTACTCTTAACTAAAGGAATTTCTAACCTTTTGCGCATCGATAAATCAAGTATAGATAAACGAAACTATTACTAGCATCGGCATACGTATAAATACATTCTTATCTTCCTCTACTATGATTAAAAATTTTTAAAATGATTTCAAATTTACTAATATTTTAATATTTAGCATTCGAAATTTTTTGTTAAAATAAATTGACACATTATAACATTTTTAATTACATAACGTATAACATTGGGGGGGGGTCATAGGACGCTGACACTGCGCGAATCAGTATAAGGTAAAGGCTTCGGGTTCGAATCTAACGGCCGTGCATTCAGACCCGGCTACAAGAAGACAATTTATCAAAAACACTGGCACCTGGGAGGGTTCATGTGAACCTCATAGTTGAAATACTTTCGGGGGGGAGGGGGAACATATACATATTGTGTTAATCCATCTTCAGATTTCTTTTATTAAATTAAATTGTTTTTTCATTTTTGTAATACTATTGGCTATATAATTTAACAAAATAATTCGCTGGACTTTTAATATTGTGAATATTTTTTTATTGTAGTTTATCATTTAATTAATTTGTTGTCATGTTTCATTACAGATTTTCACTTGCTTCAATTACAAACAATTACAAATTAATATTATTAAATTGTAATTTTTACATTTCACATTTAAAAATTTGTATGTCAGGTTCGAATGCTTGGCCACTGGCTTTGACCCCCAGGCCCTTTACCTTACTGTGATGAGTTTCATGTCAATGCTCAAACTGTTACGGCCAGCAACACCTATTTTATTATTTATTAATACCTCTTTGTTTAAAATGTACTATTATTTAAACAATTTACACACATAACAAATTTGACCAATCTAATGAAACAATTCCAAAAATTATTAGCAGCCTTCTCAACAGATCAAGATCCCCCAAGCTGGCCAGTCATTTCCCTTTGTCTTGAGGCTTTTTATTAGCAGCAAGCGTTTTTCCCCTCCAAAAATCTTACACTAGTGAATGATGTGCCTCCACCCCTTTTCTCTGCCCTGGAGGGACACTTGAGTTATCAGTAATTAGGAAATGTTTTAAATATGCCCGATTTTTACCATGGCCGATCAATACCATTGTGGTGCAGTATATGTGCTTATATGAATTTCTTTTCTTATTTTTAACTTTGTATATATTCCTTTAATATGAAGTACTGTCTACCTTTTGAGTAGGTTCGAATGTCCTCCCATCTCGAAATTTTTTTGTTCATACCTCGCTGCCTCATTAAGAAGCTTTCTCATTTGTATTGTGTCCTGCATGAGCTTCTATCCATCTAGATTTAATATTCCATTGCCTTCTTTTCTTAAGATCTTCCGGATTGTTTATCATATTGCTAAAGAATATGCTCAGTTATTCTCCAGAACATCACAGTTCAAATGTCATTTAAATGTTTCATCAATTGCCGAAAGTTGCGCTTGTTTATTTGGACACCAAGATAGTGCTATCATTTATCATATAAATTTGGTTACCACCGGTGTAGGCTTTGAAGTAAAAAACGTCTACATTTGTATATACCATATTTTAGTTTCAAAACTTTAAATAATAAAAATAAAATTTTTATTTACATTAATTGTTTGAATGATTATGGCTTATTAGGAATAGTTTTTCACTTGAGTTAATTGAGATGAATGTCACATTAACAAATTTCATTTAAAGAAAATCATGGCAACATTCAATTATTTGGATCTTTTAAAACGCTCATACTAGAATCAGGCTTTAATCAAATTCAATAGGGTCCATAGACGGCTGTGCCAGCCCCCCCCTGAAATACATGTCAGCGATCACTAAATAATCAATGACGCCCACATCAAAATGTTGTTGTGACTGGCAGCATATAAATTGTGTACTTGCCGCTACTCTTGCATTTAAACTATAGTTGAATATCGGATTTTGGTAATTAATATGAACTTTCTTTCTGCCCACAGATCATGCAGTATCACAGCCAATAACAATGGTTGCAAGGAGATCGGGCAGCTTCCCAGGCAGTGAAGCAGGAAATATTCTATCGCCTAGATCATCAGAAACTAGCGGGCTTGGAGTTAAAATGGTCGAGTATGTGCTCGGTACCTCCCCAACTAGCAAGGAGCTTGAGCCTAGAATGAGAACTCTAGTTATGGTAATGATCCATGCTGTTATTCCGTTAAATATTTAGAAAAAAAAGTAAAACAGTTAATAAAATGCTGCAAATGTGCTGCATGTCTTGTTTGGTTAATGATGTACAAATAGTATACATACATAAATATTAAATTAAATTAACATTTTACACATTCAATGCCAATGATACCACAGTGGCAACAAACTCGGTTTTTTCAATAATAAAGAAGAATAAGCAATTGGTAAATTAGTCCGATAATGTACTGATTAAAAATGACTGTGATATGTGCAGTATACTCTAACAAATTGTGTCCGCTGTACAGTAAAATTAAATTTACAATCTAGTATGATAGAATATATATAAAATAATACAGGTATAAAAGATAATTTTAAAACATTTTAATGTATAGAGATTAGTGACTGTTAATCAACAATTATTCAGATATAGTAAGATGTGGTCTGTTGTGATGTAGGTATCAGAGAAATATTTTCTTTATCGTGCCAACGTTTCGATCTTTTATTGAGCCGTGAAGATGATCTCAATAAAAGCTCGAAACGTTGGCACGGTAAAGAAAATATTTAAATTTTTATTGTTTTAATTAATGTCACAAAATTATTGTAGATTCTGATAAACAATATTTAAACTGTCATTGTATTGTCTTATAATAAATATTAAAAAAAACTATTATTCAGATATCATGAGATGCGGTCTGATGTATCACAGAAACATTTTCTTTATCGTGCCAACATTTCGATCTTTTACTGAGCCGTGAAGATGATCTCAATATAAGATCGAAACGTTGGCAAAGAATGGTAAAGAAAATGTTTCTGTGATACATCAGACCGTATCTCATGATATCTGAATAATAATTTTTTTTTTTAATATTTATTATAAGACAATACAATGACAGTTTAAATATTGTTCATCAGAATTTACAGTAATTTTGTGACATTAATTAAAACAATAAAAATTAAGAGTATTTTAGAGTAGTAGAGTTCAGAGTATTTTTTATTCAGAGAGTACCCTTATTTTCTGTACTATTACTGTAAATTCTAACATACTAGCATCGTTTTTAAAAAGTACAAAAGATCCATTATTGATTTTATAAAACATATGTTTAAACTAGCAAATATTTGTAATTTACTATTTCATAGAATAGATGATACAACCCAGGCAAGTAGACTATAATTGAATTATTCTCAGTTCGCTATAACCACTCATATTATTATAATCAAAATGAGTTTCTCTTAGTTTTTCCATGAAATTGCAGAAATATATGTAATTGATATAAATTTAAATTATATACATTCAAAGGGGAGGCAGACATAATTTTGTTAATTATAGCATGCTTATTTTATTGCAAACGAAGTTAAACGAGATCTGAAATCCATGAGTTTTAATAAAAAGTATGTAATATCATAGTTTGAAAGAAAATTCACAAAAACACTATAAAATAATTTAGTTACTTTAGACAACTACCATGGACAGTTGTAGGCACATCCAGGACTGACTATTTAACATACTACTTGTTGACCAAAGCATCTGACTAGGTGAGATCTTGACTCTTGACTTAAAGTCATTTAAGAAAGGTTTTTACTCTAATTTATTGTTTTATCAAAGAAAAGGCATAAAAAACCAATTAAACTCACTCGACGAGTTGGAATGGAATGGATTAGGAATGAAATTTAACTGATTTTCTTTGTTTTTAATCTAAAGTGTGTAAAACAATTAGTAACACTGTATAAAGGTAAACAAGTTATTAATGCTGCGTTTGTTATAAATCAACTATTAATTTTTATACGTAGTTATTATGGAAACAAGTAAACACAATTGCCTGAAAATTTTGTATATTCATTTTTGCTGCCAATTTAGTGGTTTTGTATTTGGAACCTCTGTGGAGGAATAGACCTTGACAACAAAGGATTACCATTTTGCAATTTACGTTTTCTAAGAAGCAATTCAATTTCAAAACAAGTTTGATTAGATAATGTAAATGTTTGTATTCACTTGGTCCTTTTCACATATTCTGTCATTATCTTACTGTGCTAATTTTAACATATGAAACATTTGAAGCGTATAATGGATTATTTTATCTTTTAATTATGTTGTAAATATAGGTATGTTTATTTAAAATGACAATATAGATTACATGGGTTCTCTCTGTGTATTCTGCTAATTGTTATGACAAAATGATAGTGGTGTGGGTAACATTTTGAAGTATTTATTTAAGATGGAAAACCAAACAGTCATAGTCATAATTATATAATAGTAATTTAAAAACTCTGATATATTAATAAATAAGTTAATCATTAAATAGATCGCTGTATAAAAAAATAAATAAAATAAAATATATTTAATTTTTATTCCTTGCATTAATGCATGTATTGCATATATAGATTCAATTAAATTTTTTCTCCATTAATCCTATTTATTATTTTACAGTCAAATGATGGCGGGGAGAAAAAAGACAAAGACAAAGCTCCTGCATCTCCTTATGATGCAGCTAACAAGAAAGATATGGAAAACGGGGTTACACAGAATGGAGTACAGAATGGCTTGGATGATGATAAAGGGTTTAAGTGAGTAGATAAAAAAAATTTTAGTCCATGTTTTTTGCTATTACTACAAGACTCATGAAAAAATGTACAAGAGCGAATGAACTTTAAAGTGACAAGTAGTATAATGTCTATTTCTTGATTTTTATTAACATACGATAAAAAAAAAAAATTCTGGGTACTGTAGGCGAGCTACCTACATAATGTATACAATTGTAGGAAATAAAAGATGTTTGTAGAAAATCTGAAATAAAAAGTGGTGCTAGTAAATAGGGGAAAACCCTCCCTCCTTCACTAAGGTGGTAGCTTATGAACACTTCTTTTTTTTATTTATCACGCTTGATTTTCATGATTAGGAAGACCCAGATTTAATTCTCCCTCACCATCACGAAAGTTATATCTTTTAATTGGTTTATTTGTACAATTGTGTTTATTGTTGTCAATTAGAAATAGAAGGGAGTCCATGAACCTCCGCCCCCACACATCTGCTGTTGACAGAAAAGAGAAAAAGGGCTTGTCCCCTCAAAGCTGGCATCCTATTAAAACTCCCTTTTTGTTTAGGCTTCTTCCATTCCTTTACCAGATTTGAGTAACATTCGATTAAGTTTAATTGCACTGAACAAATTTCTCATTTTATTTTACACTGTTATGTCGTATCTATAAATAAAAGTTTCAGACTTGATAAGTACGAATCCCCTGGTTTCCTGGAGCATGGAACATATGATTTTCCAAGAGAATAACATGAATTTTCCAAATTCAACTGACATAAAAGCAACGACTGACCTTGCAATTGTTTAACATTTCTGCAAAAGCCAGATTAATTGAAAATTGCACTCAAAACACCAACTCCTCCCTCATCTCTATGTACAACCTTTTAAATTGTCCCTTTTTACCATATTTTTAAATGTCATATAATTAGGATTCGATTCTCAGTGACTTGGGTGAAGTGGCCACAGGGAACTGTTAGCAAAGTTATTACTTCTTTAATTGTTATATTAATCCATATGTGTTTAGCACCTAACTATCCCATCCCCAACCATTTAATATAAACTGACTTGAGTTCGATAAAACAATTAATGATCTATTACTCTTCTTTAAGGTTGCATTGTCATAAATAAATTTGATTATAATAAAAAAAATTTGAAGTCTGTAATAAATTTTAAAAGCAATAGTTCACAATAATTACAACCTTTAATAGTTATTTTTCAGAATTAAAAGGCATCCATGACTACTTCATTTAAAAAAAAATTGTTGGATTTGTGAGAATGAGATAGTTTACAAATACACCTTTCTCATTTTTTCCAGCATTTCAACTTTTATTCAGGTCAACTTCAGAACGTTGGTGAATTACAAAACATGTAAATTTGAAAATACAGTAAAGATGTAAATTTAAACTTTGAACCAAGTATTTCATGTGCTCATTAAGAACAAAAGTTAGTTTAGTGGGATTCGAACCGCCAACCTTCGGCTCAGTTCGTCGCTGCTCTAACCACTAGGGCTTTTTTGACATTGATCCACCACTCGGTATGAAATATGTGATTCAAAGTTTATATTTACATCTGTATTGTATTTTTTACAATCAACGTATGTTTTGAAATTCACCCAGGCCCAGATGATAACCCGAATAGAGGTTAAAAGCCAGTAAACAAATGAAAAAAGGTGTTTTTCTAAACTATCTCATTTTTGACCACTCCTCGACGAATCTAACAAATTATTACTCACCTCGTCATTAACTGGTCACTTAAAAAACACATATTATTGTACTGTATCATATCTATTATTGAAATAAAATTTATTTATGAGAACGAAACCTATCCCTGAATATGACTGTAGTAAAGGTTAAAAGGTTGGCGTAGAAGTACAATATAATACTCATTTGTGATCAGGGGATCCTCAACAAATTGGAATTGTTATTAATATTTTATTTGCAAAATTGTTTATTTGTTATTGTATACTTTATTAATGTTTTATTTGAAAAATTGTTTATTTGTTATTGTATACTTACCTGTCAAACAAAATTGGTTTTAATAGCCTTTTCTTCTTAAACTAAATAAACGTTTACTAAAGCACTTTTTTTCCAAATTCTGATGGTTTGGTGGTTAGGCCACATGGCGGTAGTTCTAGGTTAGGTTCTAGCTTCTAGGTAGTTCTAGGTTCTACTATGTTCACCACTGCTGCCTATAGTAAAGTACAACGGGGAAATTAATATCTTCCTTTGTTTATGTGATCGATACCACTTCGGTATTTATTGCTTCTATATAATTTATCAGAAATTTTTCATCTATAAACGATTCAGTAGTGTTATAGTTTTTGGCTCTAATGACCGTTAGTGCCTGCAAATCGGAATTTGAAAAAAGCGGGAAACGTAACGGTAATCGCCAGTTTGAGGAGTTGACTGTTGAGAAAATGGGCGCCACAAATTCCTTAAATCTCTCTTCTTGGTAAATACTGACACCTACTATTTGTTATATCTATTTTATAATCTCTAAACCCTCCCCCATCCGTAATAAAAACAAAGTTTGAAAATTACTTCGAAATCGGTACAGTAATTTTTTTCATTTTTTATATATAAGGTGTGATGACGTAAGCTTGTTGAACAGTTAAAACCGTGTTTCGCGCCGTTAATGTGCGATTTTTTTTCCGTGACGTTTTGCGCCCTTAAAATCTTATTTGCTGCCCCCTCCCTCCTCTTTTTCTTTAGTGCCATTTTTGACTCCGACTGGATCGAACATGTTCTCCGACGTATTTTCTAACAACCTCTATCTCCTCGTCATTTACATCCTTTTACTTACGCGAATGGCTTGCGTAAAACAATTGCGAGAAAAGTACCCGAGTGCTGCGTCAAGATCGCCGTTCAACTCATAACAACGGGTTCGGACGGAGCCCTCAAAGTAGGCTCGGTATGGATAAATTTACATTTTTCCTTTGGCCAAAGTGTAGGGTGCATTTTAGCCCAGCCACAGCTCCTCGTGCCCGACATACGATCAATTCGGCAAACAGAACACCCAACTTAGCGAATACTATTTTAAACTATTTCCATTTTCTTTTAGATATTTCAATTAGTTTTCGCGACCTACCAGATTTTTTAGACCTCCAGCCCTCGAATAGTTTATTGGGGGGGGGGGGATTAGGAAAAAAGTTTTAAGGTTAGATTAGTGCAGCCATTTTGTTTTGTTGCCAGTTTGCCTTTTCCCTCTTGTATGAAGCAATGTTAAATACAATTCTCAAATCGCAAGACCAGGGTGCAGCCGAAGAGACTCCTGTTCAAAAGGAAGAATATCTTTGCAAAACTAAATTGAATGTATGTAAATCTTACAAATTATGGAGTTGAGTAGTTTAGTTTACTGGAGCATAAGCCGAGATGCTGAAAGAGAAATTTTGCTCATAAGCGGAACAAAATTAAAGTGTAACTTGCTTTTGGAGGATAAGAGGGTCGGCGGTTCAGAATGAATTTGAATTCATGGATTTGGTAGTAAACAATGCAATTTTTAAGGGCCGCGGTTGAATGCTTTACCCTCTCGGCAAGTGGTCATGAGTTCGATCCTCACCGTTGCCTCTGGACTTTTTCTGACACCTAAGGCTACTTGCACACACACCGATTTTGGACGGCCGGTTTTTTATCGGTCTTCCAAATTTCAATAGTGAACCACAGGGGGGAATGGTACCTGGCACACGCCGACCTCTGATCGGTGCCGGCAAAATGCTGGTCAGCTACCGGCCGCTGTCACTGTACCACCGGCATTAACAGGAAGCAGTGGCGTACATGACTAAATACACGCTTGCACACTCACTGATTTTTTACCGGCCAACAATTCCAGTAGACTGCTCGGAGACCACGTTTGGTAGTGCCAGTGCGTTTAAAGTTTGCAAAGGGTGAAGTTGTTGAAATATTTTAATATCATTAGTGGAAGCAAGACCGGTTTTGTGGGACAAAACATTGAACTTATTTAAAGATAGAAATCTCACCCAGGACGCATGGAGAGAAGTTTGTTGTGCTCTGCAAAACGATTTTGAGGATATGGAGGATAAGGAAAAATTGCATTTGGTATTACGTACTCGTGTCGTGCATGGAATGGAACTGACTGTTCGACCGGTAAAAATCCGGGGAGTGTGCCAGCACCTGCTACCGGTAAAATATCGGCCGATTTTTTACCGACCGTCTGAAATCGGTGTGTGCAAGTAGCCTAAGGGGATTGATGGCCTCAATTGAAAGAAATTGACATGGCTCTCATCGAAGGAAGGAGCAGGATCAGATTCCCAGAAATTTAGGAACACTTGCAGATTTTCATGTGTTGAAATTGAATTGCTGGTAGAAGTGTAGTGAGGCTCATAATCACTTTATGGTTAATTTCAGGTCCAGGTAAAATTGAAGTCAGTCTCTAATTTCTTTATCACAAGGTTTTTTTAAACTTATTTGTAAAATTTGGGTTCTGTATGTCCCAAAAGGATTGGATTCAATTCATATGCTTTAATGATGATTGTAAACATCCTCTTGGGCCCATTTTTTATTGGAGTTTTACTCGCAGCAAATTCATTTTTTTAAAAATAAGTACGTTTAAAGTTAAGTTTAAAAATAAGTAATAAGTAATAAGTAAGAGTACTCTATGAATGAGAGTGAAATTTTACACTAGCAGGTAGATGCATCATTGCACTTTCGACGAGAGTCTTAAGTCCTTCACAATTGCAAATTTTCTCTCACGATTATGTATGCCAGCATAAAAGACTCATATGTAAATGCACCTTAACAAATCTTTCCGATTTGGTGCCACCACACCCAATGTTGCTCCCATTGATTTTGTCGCCTCAAGCTTTTGAAATTTTATCACACAAAATTTCATTACCCACTTCTGACGGGACATGGCCAAAATTCATATTATTATTTGTTTGAATGGAAATGGTATTTCTGTTAGTCGAGAATGCTCCTGAAAATCAACTTCTTATGAAAATCCAAAACTTCTCTTTATTTCAGGGATTCCAGTGAATTTTCGCATGGGTTTTGTACTTCATTGACAATGAGTCAAACAATTGTGGGGCCAATGAAAAGCCATTACCACTCGCTCAGGCCCTCTATCATTTGATGAACTTGCAGCTTCCTCTTCTTTAATCTTGATAAACAAACAATATAATTTTGACTCATCTGAAATACAACACTAACAATTCTCCACTTGTCAAAAATCTAAATATCCTTTTGACCTTCCTCGATTATTGTGGTTTTAGTCAGGGAGTACTCATCCAATCTTCATTGCATCCTACTTCCGGGCTTTTACTGCTTCCAAAAGATGTCCATTTGTCAAAATTACAGTGTTAATTTTTCATGTGTTATCATTACATTCTGCACTCGATACAGTTCAATCTTTAATATATGGGAGGTTTTCAACACTGTTCCTCTAGTCTGTTGTGTCTTATGCACATAAGAGAGTGCTTTACATGTTACGATTTAGATACTATTCCCAATCCTTAGCAAGTCTTCATGGCATTTATAGATGCTTTGCATTCTTGGCCCGACAATGTTCTTCATGTCGTAATATTTTGGACACACCCTGGCATTTATTCTCATTTCATCGTCATAGTTCTGTCACTGCCCTATGCTTGGAGCAGTTGAAAAGTTCTATTATTTCACTTAAATTTTACTTTTTTCTTTATATTTTTTGGTTATATGTTATTCTTGTTGTATTTTTATCTTACTGTTTGGCTGGTTTTTAAACGATAGTAAAAATTGTTTAATTTGGTGGGTGGTATGTTTGCGCTGTTGTGTGCGATGTTTATAGTGACATTTTACTCCCTTAAAATTTTATTTACTCCTCCCTGAGCCCCACTTCCTTTTGTTCTATGCAGTTTTAGTACCATTTTGCCTCCTTACGGAAAGCATTATTGATTGTTCTGTTTGTTTCCGAATGCTTCCATACACATTTTGCCTTCAATCAAGCCATACATGGTTTTTGTGTCTCCAGTATATTTGCTTTCATCTGTCTCTGTATTTGGATCCTTTTACTAATACAAAGACATAGCTCACCTAACAATACTGGGGAGAAAGGTAATATGAGTGTTGTGTAAAGTTCAAATCGTATCTCATCATATCTCATGCTGGGTTTGGATGGAGCTTACAAGGTAGGGCAGTCTGGTTAAATTTACGTCTTTCTTTTCGCCAAAGTGTAGGGTTCATTTTAACCACCCACAGCTCGTAGTGCCGGTTGCTTGGGACGATCAAGGTAGGAGACGACATGGCCCCTCAACTTGGTTGGTACCCTATTTTAAACAATTTCCATTTTTCTTTTTGATATTCCACTTAATTTTTGTGATCGACCAGGACCCTTAAAAATTCAGTTAATATTTTTATAAAACAATTTAATTGTCATGATACCACACCAGTCTGTCCTCAGCAAATGAATTACAAGGTTTTACAACATCAATTCAAATCAAATTGCTTTTATATATGGTTATTACAGTTCAAGAACATCCTATCACATATTTAAGAAAATTACATAACCAAGGGAAAAGTTACGTACTACATATTTAAATTAAATTTACATCAATTATGTATTATTACAATTGTTTATTTATTGGCTGGTTATTCATAATAAATTCTATTGTAAATATATATTTTGTTTTTAAATTGCAGTCGGACTCCTGGTAGCAGGCAGCCCTCACCGTCAGATGAAGACTTGAACAAGAACAACCCGGTAGTCGTTCTCGAAGGTGGTCACTTGATGGGGCACTTCCCAGCAGGACACCCACTTCTTGAGTCTCATTTCGAACCACAGGTGATGCTTGACGGGGGTGGTGTCTTTGAACAGGGTGCCCCTCAATACCATCAACAGCAGCAGCAGGCAATGGAGTCACCCAATGTTCTGCCACCATCGTTTGATGTTCAGGTATGTGTAAATTAACACTATTTATTTGTCCTAAACAGTTGTTATTAATAGTTTTATGGTTGATGGTTATACGGAAAAATTATCTTACATTCCTATCTTCTAGGTATTAAAAACATAGATGATTTCATGAATCCCTCCCTTTGTATAGCTGTAGGGAAAAAACTAAGGGAATTTTTTATTGTTAATTTTATGGTTTTATTATAAAATTTTTATGGTTGACAGCTCTCTATATAGCTATATACGACGGTTTCATCAATCTCTTTGTGTAGCAATTGGGATAAAAATTAGGGGAATTTTTTTTAAATCAAACTTGTCAATTATTTGATTAATACTTAAGAATGAAACCTTAATCATTTATCAAAAAATTGATAATAAAATAACACATTTTGCCATTAAGATAAATTTGTCACCAAATACCAAGTATCCAAATTGTCCTTTTTATTGCACTATCTGATCTGCCTCTTCTGCTTCTCTTTCCTTTTCCTCTCCATCCTTATGTTTACACCTCCCACCGACCAGGTATTTTCAAATTTATAATTAATAAACAATTTTTCTTAAACTTTTACATAAAATTACAGTATATTCATTGGAAGAAAAATTAGATAGCCATTTTTAAATGGGTGTTCATTATAAAAATTTGTAGCTGTTGTATGATGTCAGTTAACTATTACATTTAATTGTAAAATTAGAAAGTAATGGGTATTTATTATGATTCAGCTGCTGTAGGATGCCAGAGGGATTAGGTCCATTTGCCATGCTAATTATTATAGATTGTAGGTTCAATTCCTGGTATAGTGCATGTAATGTTAATTGGTTATAATATGAAAAGGTATTTTAGAATTTGACCCCTTGTTTGATTATTGCTCTCAGTTAGTTTGTCTTCTGTAAAAATTATGTTCCACTGTTGTTTTAGTTACAATGTAATGTTTGGTTGTGGTACTATATTTAGGTAGAAGATGTATTAGGCTGATATTAATGTTTGAAGTAGTTTAATATGGTTGTAATTGTACATGATCCATTAGAAAAGAAGTGCTGGGAACACTGTTGTGGACTTCACAGTAATATTAAATTGTAAAGCTCTGAAAAATTGGTTTACACATAAACCAACCACTAACCCACCTTTCTTTGGTTCTGCGCAAATACAGATCGCTCTAAGATGTAGGTTCCAGGACTGGCATTGATGTGATTGTGTTGGCATAACAGAGGGCTTAGGCAGGTACAACAGGAAAGAACAGAAAAGATTAATCAAAAACAGAGAGGGCCCATGAAATTAACAGTGTGACCAAACCCTTTTATCACAATTATAGGGTGGATTTATTCTATCCTGCAATGCACACAATGTTCTTTTTATTTTGCCTAATGTGGACACATGTAAACGTGTTTGATTGAGATTTTATGTCACTAAGAAATTAAATGTATATGGTAATAATCCGTTAAATATTTCTCTAGGCATGAACAAAGAATTAAATCGCTGTGTTCATTCTAGTCAAGTTTAAAACCAAATGAACCTTCAACATTTGCCTCATAATATATTACCATCATGTCTAACGTAACATATTAACTTAGTTTTAAATTTTTTAAGAATCTAAGCATTGACACAATTCTTTTATTACAAGATATCTTCCATACTCCTATTGGATTGTTTTTCACATTTTTTTATTATCTTGATAAATTTAGTTCAATCTCTTTATTTTACGTTCATTATGTATTGAATATTTTTTTATAATTACATTCTTATTCCTTGAATTTTTTACAATGGAATAATAGTTGTTCTTCGGTGTAAAGTTACTTTCACCTCAGACCAAACGTGTTGTGAAATCTAATTATATATTACCCTATGTAATTTGTGATATTAAACAGTCTCATAACAGCATAATGAATTTGTACGGCATTATAGATAATAAATATTTTGATGGTAATAATGAATGTTTCTGCATCGTTATTAAATCATTCCACAAGTAAAAAGATGGAAGGTTTTCTATTGATAGCCTTACTTAGATTTTGTAATTTTTTTGCTTACAGAGTTAATGTTTTTCTTTGTAAATATAAACATAACGCCTACATGATTTCCATGAAATTAGTAGAATACATGATTTTTCTTATATTCAGCCTGTATGAACAATTTTTCACAATTCAACCATTGTACAAGGTATATAGGAATTCCTGCTCAATTGATTGGAAAAATTAGACATCTATTTGTTGGCCTCAATTGTTTTTGAATTTATTAAGCCTAAGAACAAAAAATGAAGGTTGTCACTTGATGGGGGCACTTCACGCCCAGAAGTTCATGCAACTTCTTAACAGTGCAGTTAAATCAGGTGCTACAATTAGTATAGTAATGTTTATAATAAATATTCGTTGTTAAGAGAAACAATTGACGATTATTCTTGATGGATATTAATGATGGATTATTCCGCATTCACATGTGAAAAAAATTTTGCTCTTAAATTATATTAGCAGGCTCCTTTAGAATGTTAATTAAAAATTCAAAGACATCTGTTTGTGCAATGAGCATTAAGATAGCTTTAATTAGTTTTTTAATATTATTTGTATGTGGTATGTATATGACTATGCTACTTAGTGGTCAGTAGAAAGCCACTCTTTGATTAAAGAAGGCAAACCTAAGAGAAAATTAATTAATCTTTTCTCATATCAAACGACGAACCGGAAATTCTTCCATGTGCTTACCCGAGTAAACCAAATGTTATACATATTTTCAAACATCGTCAGCATTTTTTGTTATCTTCGTTGTTTTAATAGTAGCATTAGTATTATTTATTTATTTTATAGATGGGAATGAATGTTGAAAAAATAGTCCATTTTATTTCAATTAGTTCTTCGTTAAAAACAATTTTGTGTGGTAGATATATTTCTGCATTACATTCTGTTTACCATTGGAAAATCATTTATATATTTTAATCATTGAATATCTTAGGTGCTCAAGATAATCAGAAACGAGAGTATTAGTTAGTGCAGATTCTTTTTGTAATATTAGTTTCAGTTATTGGGAACGAATTATTATTGGCATATTGATATAAATAAAGTGCAATATAATAGATATTTATAAAAAAACATTTGAAAGTGCAATGGTGTTTATGCTGATTTGACTTTTTTAATTCTTGTGTTTTGCTTGGTTTCCGATGTGATTCATAGAGGTCACGAGCTACTGGTTGTTGTTGAATGCCCGTCTAGTTTTAATGTTTTCATTTAATAGCCGCTCTTGTCTCCTGAAAAATCCACCTGCTTCACCACTAGAACTCACGCTAGGACGTGGGTTGTAAATGTTTACCCCATGAGAAAACACATTCGGTACAATAAATATTTATATTAAACTTACCTGATGTATAATGTACCATTAGCGTCGGAATCGTTTGGCATGCCTGAAACATCCTAAATTCACGTCTATGATTCACTACCTTTCCTTGTGATGTTATCCAATCGTTTTTTCTCCTGAACTTATTACATGGAGGGGGTTTTTGAAATAACCATAATTTTGTAAACTATTGAACAAGGATGATTCTATTTTTATAGTTTTGTTGCAAATGCTTCCTGTCATCGATCCATATTGGCGAATGATTAGCCACGACCGTTGCATCGTTCTGTTACTGCAAAAACTATTATGATGTCTTTTTAAGTTATTATCAGCTTAGCTGCCGAGTCTGGGATAAATTCTAATTTTGGTTTTCCCTACAATAACTAAAACATCGCCTCCTCAGCACAATTCTGTTGATTTTTTTAAAACTTGCATTTATTTTAATTGTTTTTGGTCGACCTATTGTTTTGAGGCTGAATTCTTGCATCATAGTGAAGGGGTTTACTAGGTAGTTTAATTCCTTGTGATCTTACTAGGTTTATACTGAATCCTAGCAAATAAATGGGGCGGATGATGTTAGGAACATAAGCGCGGTGGGGCAAGGCTACTACCATTTCTCCAAATTTTCACTCTCGGCTATTCTATGTTATTTGGCTCTTAAGTCAATAATTACTCAAACTTACGGCGACTTTAGTTTTTCGTGAATTAACCATCTGCCACGAGCGATAGCAATGCAGCAGTATGGTTATTTTGGGGTATACTGCTTTTAAAACTCAGTTGGCTTTGTCGGCCTGTAGAGAATAATGCTGAAAATTGAAGGTCTTGTCATGTGGAAACGTTAAGTGTTAAATTCCTTTCTTATTTCCATGAAGCGCACGTTTCAAATATCTATTTTTATCAGTATTAGCTATTTTAGGAAAATTGTATTGATGTTTTATTTGGCCGGTAGCTTCTCGACAATTCCCGATTATTGTAATCTTGGTTGGATATTTTGGAGGCCAAGTTTTGTACGTCGACTTACCATAATATTTGAATCAATTATTTAATGTGTAGTAATTTAGAGACCGTTAATCGATAATTATTTAGAGAGAGATGCGGTCTTTTGTGATAAAGGTTTAAGAAAAACATTTTATCGTGCCGACGCTCGCTCATTATTGAGATCATCTTCAGGGCCTGGGATTTACAAACATTGTTCACATTCATTATTACTTCACTACCATCCTTTCAGTATGTTTTGAATATTTTTCAATTAAAATTCTCAAACCCATACTTCACTATTATCCAAAACCAATTAAACTTTCTTTAGACGTTAGAACAAAAATTGAAAATACATCCTTGCAAAATGTCGTTTTAATTAAAAACGAATACTTGTCACAATTAGGTTGGTAATGTTTAAATGTTTTTTGGGCAACGATCCATTAAATCTTAGGTGGTATTTAAAAAAAAAAATAAATCACCGTCTTTTATAATATTTTGGTGCTATAGAGTTTCAAGATAAAATTTGATTCTGCAGAACAATCTTTTCAAGTAGACCAACGGTGGTTTTGTGGTTGGAATAACCATCTTAAGAGGCTATCGTCTGACGTTTTTGTGATGTAAAGTTACCTGTGTCACTCAACGTCGGTCGCTCTTCCTGTCATCGTTCCTGGCTACTATTAGACTTACATTGTTCCAGCTATATCCGTTTATGGGCATATTCTTATCCCTGGTCGGCTTATCAAATCAAATTTAGCAAATTATTTCCTATGAAAGATGTTATACGAATGTTATAGTTTCAAAAACTGCTGTACGGTTTGATTTATTTATTTTTCAATTTTACCTTGATTTTGAACGCTGATACTTGCTTGTCGATCGTGACTTTTAATAGGGTTTTTAGCGAAGCGTATGCCGAAAGGCAATTATTTCCCTAATCCATCTTCCTGCCTGGCAATTTAGCAGTCGGATTCATACGTGCCACTCGAAACATTCAATATCCAGGTGGAAACAATGCATCATTCGCTACGGCAAGAGAGCTAATGCGATTATTTCTCTCGCAACACGACCCACGGCTCTGGATTCCATCGAGTTTCGACCTTCCCCATTGGTCCTGACTCGTGCTTTCTCTTATATCCCGTAATTCCTTTTACCCTCTTGGAACCGTGTTTCTATTCCATTCAATATATTAATTATTCCCAAATGTCCAAATCGTTTTTCTTCTGTAACGATGGGGAGGTAAACAATGCACCTGATAAGAGCAACGTTATAGCTTAATTCGCAAGTGACATGCTTTGGTTTGAAAGTGATAAAGCATAAAATAATAGATTTTTTAAAATCTTGTATTTTTGCCGGGGTTTGGTTGCCATGTGAACAGTTGATAATCTCAAGTCCTATGAGGTTCACCGTGTTTCTTTCCCTTACTGCGTTGTCCCCGTTTTGTACTGTACATTATTGATAAAAAGATTATCCTCTGCAGAATCTTTTATTTATTTTTATTTAATAAAAAGTATATTACATGTTAAAATTAAGTAATTGAATTCGGCTTGAATTGTTTATATACTAATTGAATCTTCGAGGGGTCTAAATGCCACACGGTTTCGACTCCAATTCAAAGTTTGCCTGGCGCGATTGTAAATCCTAGAAACGCCATTGTCGTAGTTCGGTCCCCCGGGCACTATTTGTGAATCATTGAACCCTCTTTCCTTCCAATCGATCCGCCGATAGATTAATCAAAAGGAAGGTGTATCGCCGATGGAGAGCAGTAATGGGAAATGGTCCTAGGCCAGTGATGAATGGCGAAACGGCACGG
Organism: Cimex hemipterus; assembly: GCA_039619505.1. Classification (NCBI taxonomy): domain Eukaryota; kingdom Metazoa; phylum Arthropoda; class Insecta; order Hemiptera; family Cimicidae; genus Cimex; species Cimex hemipterus. The sequence goes on from CM077107.1 coordinate 25,922,232, forward strand.
AATGCACGGTGAATAATGAATTGCGTTGACAGGCATTGACGTCTAATTGTGTCAGAAAGAAACACGGCAATAAACGATTTATCTGCCATCTTTGTCCTCGTGGGATGAAAAGAAGTTCGTATTTTTAAGACGCCCTTGGATAAATAATAGTCCAACGAATTTCTCTCCTTTTCATATAAACGAAACATTCTTTGTTCTCTTTACGAAGAATGAAATCACAGGACTCCGACTACTTGTACTTAATCAATCTTACTTTTTAAGGCTGAACCGCGTCCAGCTTTTACAATACTTAACTTTATTCATCATATCGTTTGTTACAATTTAAATCTCGTAAACCTCAACGGACCAAAATGCTACTTTGAATGAGGTAGATCAAACCCCTACAAAAAGATGCTATATTGTACAGAAAGATGGAAAACATTTCTTGTAAAGAATCATATAGCTCACGCAAAATTTTTTACCAACTTTTTTCTTACTATGGTTCTGTAGACTTCAATCCCCCAGGCTTTACCGGAAACGCGGAGTGTGTTGATATCAGTTTTTTTCCACGTTTCCAATAAAAGGGTGGCGTCTGACAAGTAGATTTGGTTGTCCTTAACTCGATAAAGGACGGAAGCGTCCCACCTATTTCTTGGGCTGGCGCTTCTCCTTGGATCGAAGGCCGGCCTACTCCAGTGAGGCAGGGCCGCCCCCTCTTTTATTGTATGTATAGATGACATCAACTAACTGTAGCCGTATTAACCTTTAACATATGAACTTTCACAGCGGCGTCCTTGGCAAACCGACACGACCCGGGCAGAACCGTTAACCTTTCGTTTTTCTTCTCGATTGCTGTGCATTTTATGCACTCAGGGTAGAACTCGCCTGCATTCGCCTGTCATTCGCAATCTAATAAATGAGCCTTGTTCTGTTATTGCCTGTAAACAAAGCTTACCGTATGTTTATTTTTTGGATAGTTTTGAGCCTTAACACGTAAAATCTCTGCATTAATGTTTTATTTAGCGTTCGTCTAAGTTTGAACAAGGGTAATTCAGCTTTCAGATTGTTTTACCGTCAAAAGTTAACTTTTCCCCCAAGGTTTGGGGCCCATTCGTTGATGATTCCCATATTCAAATTGTTCTCAGTCCTGAACAGTTAAAACTTCACAATTGGTTTTGTTTCCGATAGTTTTTAATACGCAAAAGTTTATTGTTTGATATGTTTTTTAAATTGATTTTAGCCTATCGAATTTGGTTCGTTAACTATTGATTTATAATGTTCAGATAGATAATATTGATTGACATAAAAGAAGTTGGCCTATTTCTAGATTCAATTTTTTTAAAATCAAACGTTACTAATTTGGAAATTTCGTATTTCATTTTTTCTTTTACGCTTCCAATCAAAAGAAGTTCACATTTTTATACTTTGATTTCCTTGTTTCCAGTTTGAAAACTTAAAAGTTAAGCATCGAGATTTTCATGAACATCCCAACGTGTCATTTTCACGTATTTCCGGAAAGTTCATAGGGTTTTTACTCGGAAAGGTTTTGTTTATTATTTATTTTTAACAACACAAAACTTTGCATAATGGACTCCTTTTTATTGTTGTACGTTTGGTTTACCAATTTTCGAAAATGAATAGTTCCAAATTGACTTACTACCAGATTTAATTTTTTTTAACCAAACGTTACAAGTTTTAAAATTTCATATTTCAGTTTTTCTTTTGCACTATTTGTTTTCACTTCAAAAAATTCTTATATATTTTCATCTCCCTGCTTCAAGTTTGAACCGTTGAAAGTTCAGCATAGAAATTTCACAAACATCTCAACTTGTTATTTTCAGTATTTCCTCATAAGTTCATATTTTATTTGTTTTGTTTACATTTTCAATAATTTTGTCTATTTTCATATGTGAAAAACTAAATGTGTTTGAAAAGGTACCTAACAGTTGGTGGTTTTGCTGAGGTTACTTTAGATTTTCAATACTTATCAGTGAAAGGGTAACAGTTGAACAATGCCCAGAAATTTCGGGATTTGCGAAACAATATGCAGAAATTGTGAATATGGCTTTTTTTTTTGTGGATTCTTTTGTTACAATCCGAAAAATTATGCAAATTGTTGCAGTAATAATCGTTTTCAAGTTTTTTGTTATTTGCCAAATATCATTCACAGTTTGTACATATCTAGAGAAAAGGATCTTGGCGAGGCGAGAAAATCGTTGACACGAATGAACAATCGCGATCGGTCTGTTTGCCGAGGTCCTTCGTGTCCTTGGATGGTTTAAAGGGCATCGTTCCCACGATTACGAGATATCCCCCGATTCCTCGGTCCGTTGGATTTAATGATCCCGGGTCCTTCCTTTCTCGTATTCCATTTTCCCCGGGTACACGACCCACCCGGTTAATTTGAATACATCTGGCTAAGATCACGAATGTCCAGCGGCTTCCCTCGGGCGACTAACCTGCCGTTTCATTAACTTCTCGATCACTGTTACAGTTTGCGAAAGACTGAAACCGACAGTTTTGTAAGCAAACAAAATTCCATCACGTTCTCTTTACTTAAAGGCGAATCGTTTATATTTACATGTAAATAGCCGCTACTCAGAAAAATTTACTTACATATATTTTCGTTTTTCTTCTTATGTTTCCAACTTTCTAAGGGTGTAATTTTCCAATCATCCAATTGTTGTTTTAGTCGAGTGTTTTGTTTTTTCTCCCATTGTAAATATCTCTTTTCTATGATATATCTCACAATTTTTGTTATCTGTAGGTCGATTTTTTCTTGGTCCTCAATATTTGTTTATATGAAAATTTTATTTAGTCTGCTCCCGCTCGTATTAATTCTCTATGTATGTAGGCATATAAAACCACTTGCCTACAACCTACTACTTCTGTCCACCTACTGTTACTTGTCGGAATAATCGTCGTGTGTCATATTTGGATATTAGCTTTTGTAATGCTCCTATTTAGATATTTTTTGTTAAATTGGCTACCTATGAACAAAAACAGTTAGCAAATGATTTTCCTCTCGCGGGCAATTTGAATTTAATCTTCTCGAGTAATTGTAAGAAAATTCATCCGAATTTCGCAGTGGTCTTAAGGAATTTAGTGGGCTAGGCTTAAAGATGAATTCGATAGGGAATTTATGTATTTTAAGATAAAACAGGGAACACCCGAAGCGACGTGGTCCGACTACTTGTCTCGTTTTGGTAGGGTATACCGTCTTTTCGACTTCCAACGCAATGCCTATTTTGCTTTTAATGCATTATTGTGAGCAAAACCATGTAATAAATTGTTAGTGAAATTCATTCTATCAAAAAATATATAAAGTTTGAATTAAAGCACAAAAATATGAGTGTCCGGTTGTTTTGTTTTTGACTGTACTCGACGAAATTTGGTAACTTGTTTGCATAGTGTGACGTAGAGTAGGGTAATGTTACGTGTTGTCGGGCAGATGTGCTTGGGAGTCGTACAATCCCTACGGAAAATTGGACATTGGATTTGCGTCGGATGCGTTTCTTAGCTTAAAACTCTCTAGAACCCATGAATATCGACATATAGAGGAAGAGAAGAAATAGCCGTTAAGACCAAGGCCCTTCTCGGCGATCTAGACTCGAGGCAATGTTTTGTGTTTGGTTCTGAAATTGACGGTTTCTAGGCACGATCGTACTCCTCCAGGAGGCCCGCTGGACCAAGTGTAATGAGAAAGTGATTAGGATGCGCTATGACAAATGATAGCAGGGACGAGGTGCTTTTTGGCACTTGGGTGTAATCTGCCGAGGGTCGGCCGTAACCCGTGGCCATCCACGTTCCACCTCTCACAAAAGAAGGCAAGGGCCCGTGAAGGCCTTGAGAGTCGGTAACGCTTCGCCGACCGGTCAACAAACCTCTTCACCCGCTCCATCTTCGCTATCCGCTGTTTTCGTCTTTCTATTCTCGATTCCGGAACGGACACGAATGCCCTTTTTCCATTCGTGAACCCGCTGCGAACGCTACAATCCATAACACAGTTGGCCGTTTTCCGTTTACACGAATTTAACTAGTTTAAATTTTAATCAAGGTTTATTGATAAGCTCTAATATTGACTTGACGTAAGTCAATATAAAGCTTGAAATTATATCTCTTTACTTATGAAGTTACGAAGGCTGTTGTACAACGCAAGCTTTACATTAAAAAGAGGTGGGGGGCGTTTGGTCTTTTTTCCTGACCACATTTAGATACATAACGTTCGTATTGCTCTTCCGTGAGTTTGCAATGACAAGAAATAAAACCTTTTTTGGAATGTTGTTGCGAAAACTGGACCACCTTGCGAAATCGAAGAACACGACCTTTCGTGAACTACAGCCAGTTCACTTTCTGACCCGAAATCTCATCGGTCTATCGCTCTTCGCGTTATAACAACGAGATTCCCGGCGAAAACGTGCAGTTGCTCGTTCTACGCCGTATTGAAAGTGTAATCGAACTTTCGACAATGTGGCATGGATCTGTGGAGATTAAAATTGGGATAATTTACAAATAATGGCCAAGTATGTTATAATCATTTTCAGATGGTGAATGGCCATTTTAACAATGCTTTTCAATATTCCCCAAAACACCTCATTTTTTCCGATGTGGAATTCTTTTTTCAAACAGGTCGACGTTGTGTTAAGTAAGGTTTATTTAATCGAGATTCTGACTGGTCGAAGGGACCGTCAGCGAGAGGTGCTTAATTAATCGTCGTTGTGGCAGGAGATAAATATAAATATATATATATATATATATATATATATATATATATATATG
>CM077107.1:25946143-25978289 GCA_039619505.1 Cimex hemipterus
TTAATTTGGAATATAATTGAGTTAATAGTTATGGCCGGAAGTGCACGTTCTTATGAGATGATTATTGAAGTGTAAATCTGATTTGCACTTCCACTCCCAGGTCAGTTGTGATAATTTATCTTAGCATAAATAAAGCGGTGGCTGATTTTAATAATTTCATTTTAATTAGTAATTCAAGTGTCTGTTCAAGTGCGGCCTTAAGTACAAGATTTTTGAAGTGCAAGTAATGACAATTTTGAACCTAATTCAGAACGTTTTGGCGAATGATTAAATAATTTCTAATTTCATCCGATATTGATTTTGCCCATTTGGAATGTGCAAACCCTATGACATTTTGTAGGCATAGGGGCCTCTTGTTCTTAATAGTAAACATCAATTGCCCGTTTTCGTTCTATTAAATCATTCACGTTAATTAAAAGTAATTTCGCGTTAATTTCAATGCAACGTCTAAATATTTGTGTAGTGCAGAATAAACGGAATCGGTTGTTATAGTGACCTCGGTCAATACCAAATTTCACGTCATGATGGCGTTATTCGTGAGTCGGCCGACAATAAAACGTATATATATTTTTTCTGTCCTAAAAGTATAAAAAAGAGAAGACAAATTGGGAGAAATGTTGATACGTATCAGTTTTGTAAATCTTCTTTGGCTTCGCTGTTCCTTTAGCTAACAGATTGTCAATGTTTCCTATTCTGCTGTTTTTAAATCTGATTTTTTTTTTCATTGCAATTATCACGACTGAATTTATTATATGTAGCATGTGATATCTGGGAAAACTAATGTTCTTTATTTTTATTTATTCGAATGTGTTTAGTGGAGAGGGTTAGAACGATGCAAATACATTATTCGCTCCAGTTTCGGATTTTATCATTTGGACGCGTTAGGATTTCTTCTTTAATGTTTCCCACAGGTTTGATATAGTTGTATGGCCAATGGTTTATCCTTGCTTGCATTCCCGACTAAATGTTGCCTTCCACCATCCCTCTTTTACACATTTCATACAACGCACAACCAGATTCGGATTTGAGCGGATCTAGGTTTTCCGGATTTGCTCGATTCATTTTACAAAACAGTGCTAGAACTGTAAAATTCACTCATTTAAACATACTGGCTTTTGGTACATTACGTTCATACAATTTCCCCCTTCGTTATTCCGATAATGCCAGTTTTCATTTAATCATCTTTTTTCCCCTCTCGACATAAAATAAATTACGAGGCACTTTTTGAACGTTTATTGCAGGCTTGGATTAGGGACGCTTTTTTATTTTTTTATTTTTATAATGAGCAGATAACAAGGTAAAGATACGTTATCTTTTTATAGACATCTCTCTGCCCTAATAAAGCGTTCTTCTTGCTCTGGTTATCATCTATAATTTCTCTTATAGAAGTGAAACTTTTAAGTTTCACTTGGCTCGCGCACAAGCACCGTTTAAATTGAGAAAACAAGTTTTCTCCTTGACAGTTAATTTGATGAAATTACTCTTCAGATTAGATATTTGTGGATATTGATTTTTTTTTTTTTTTTTCGAATATGGCCTAGATTGTTCCCATATGATTAGTCTGAAAAACGTCACAGACTCATTGACGCTTTGAGACGATCAAGTATGATTTCAGACCGTCGAGTCACTTAATTAAAGAATTAAATTAGGGTGAAATCACCTGCAGTCTATAACGCTTAAAGACGTCTAGTTTATATATAAAAAGAGAACATTTGTTACTGTCAAATAGAACCTTAAAAATAGCCGGTTTCCTAATTTCTAGAATTGTGTACAAATATTATTCTTAGAGAAAGAGATGACGCTTTGTGAGGTCATTTACTAGTAGGACGGTATTTTTTCTCCGTGTTTGGGATGTTTTAGTCTGGTATCTTTTCTGCGAGCGATCCATTACCTCCAGGATCGATCACCACCGACGACCTCCGAATATCTCGACTTCCCACCGATAAAAAATGACGACCAATATTTTATTCAATTAACTCAAACCTTTGGACGGCTTCCAGAAACGTTTTCTACCGATGAAATCTTCTTGTGGCAAAAATAGACGCGGCGGAAACTCAATTAGTAGGATGGCCTTTGACGACCTGCCACAATAGGCATCACCCGGCTGAGTAATAATCTGTCCACTGAGAATTAAAAATTTAATTTCCGATTGAAGTCATACGCTAGAGAAACTTCCGTTTTTGGCAATAAAAGTACGGTATAATATTTAGTGCGAGGATTTTTGAGAAGAGAAATCTCTCAGAAAAGAGAGAGAGAGAGAGAGAGAGAGAGAGAGACTTCTCAATTGCGCTCGGATATTTAACAGGTTATTATTTTCTAACGGTTTTTCTTTTCATTTCACCTTTTCCCCGACATTTTCTGTATTTAGCACCGCAAATCTCGTTAAACAGATGACAACGGCTAGGACTAAATAGATTATTTATCGCACTTTGTTGCAATACCCCGTGTTTATAACCCCTAACCCTACAGCTCGACGTCGCGCTCTGCGCAATACCCGATCCTTTTACAGTGGTCGTAATGCTTCGCCGGTTTCGGCTCTTAAACCCGTATCCTGAAATGGAAACAATTTGTCCGTTTGATTATTTTCTCAGACATTTCACCTCTCTCCTTTTATTTCGTCGCCGAGCAAACAAATATCCGCGGTGCAATTAATCTGATGTTTGGGCACCGCCGATGTTTGGGTTTTTTAAATGTTTGCTTATGGCCGAGGGGAAAAAAAAGGAGATTTCCCCCTATGAATTTTCTTGCGACAGTCACATTTATCTCGTAGTTATTTTTAAACTAATCTCGAAAAGGAACAGTTTAAATCCGTTTATAGCGAAAAGATAACAAACACATCCTTTTTTATTGTTCAAACAAAAACAATGTATAAACTTATAAATGGTTTAGTAGAACGATAAACATATCGTTTGAGGGGGGGGGAGGACTGAAACAGAGAGGGGAGTTGAAACGATAATATTTGCTCTCGAATGAAATATCTGAGCTGAAAAGTTTACAGTCTTATTCTGAAAATAACAACATAGTATAAAGCGAAAGTTTCAAATGACAATAAAAAGAAGCCGTACGCTTGTTTTATGAGGAGAGTTTCTTGGTTTTATTTATTTGATTCCTTCATGCATCCTTGCAAACTAAACGTTCTCTTTCGTCGTCATAATTTTCTTCCGGGCTTAATAAAAAGTGAAAAATTGCTGAAACAATTGCACTGATGATTTTCCAATCTTTTATTATATTTGTTTCGTCTTTATTATGGTGTAGAAATATTTTTCTCTTTTAATTTATCTTATTGAATTTTTTTTACAAAATTTTGTTCTGATTATTTATTTAAAAAATGCATTTTTTAATTGAAAAAACTTTGGTTGAGATATGCCGTGCAATTTTAGCATCAATTGTATCATCTACAACCACGCTTAATTTTGACTTGCTCTGACCATTTGGCAGACAAGTTGGAGTCCCGAGCGAGCTAGTTCAGAGATGCCAAAAGATTTGGATTCGTTCGATTAACGTTCGTATTTTCTCAGTTCTTTCAGAATAAATTAAAAATCTAGGACTTTTCTTTGCAGGCAGACAGTAGTGTCGGTGAGGCTGAGACGCACCAAAGTTTGTTTTATCTCATGGAAGTCATCGTATCCCTTCTTATATAATAAATAAATAGAATTCAAACGTAAATAATATAATATACCAAACAGTCACACTTTTTTTTGCCCAATTTAGAGATGCTAGAAATCGTTGTGCAACAAAATTTGGAACCAAGTTGGTTTTATCTCTTTGTTGTCATAATTAAACATAATTTATATAAATTTAGACCCAAATATTCATACTGTCATAAAGTGTAGTGCTAGTCTTAGAGTGGTGTTTTGTTTGTGCCGTGTGATGTGAAAAGTAAATTTGTATTCTGATATTTTTATATGATGGTAGCAGGCTGCGGAACGTGGTAAACTTGAAAGATTTCTTTAAAACAGTTTTAAACATTTTAATAAAATCTGATATGCCTTGAGACATTTCATAAATTCCGGAATTATGTACAATCAGACGATTTAGTACACCAGACTTTATGTATTGTCGCGTTTTATCATATAGTAAAATCGTTGTGCAACGAATGTTTGTTTTATCTCGTGTCTTTGTATCCCACAAATTAATGCTAGTACTTTTCTTTACCTTGTACAGTCATGTAGGTTATGTCGGTGTCGTCGGCGATTTGGTGCTTCTTAAGACAAGGGACTTTACTTGTCCGGCTTTAAGATTAATTCTTCTATGTTATTTATGATTGGAAGAAGTAATAATAGCTGTAGTAGTAGAATTTATTAAATGAATATAATTGAATTTCATTATTCTCTACTTGATTTTTGACACCGGTGCAAGGTTAAGAATGGGTTTTTAAGAAAGGTTTATTCCTCATGTCAAGCCCTCTTCAAGTCTAATAGAGTTAAGCGTTTAAAGGGAATTCCACCCCTTAAACCTTCAACTCAATAGAAGTCCCGGCTTGTGTAACATCGTTGTGACCCCATTTGGTAAAAAGGAAAGGACCACCTGAAAGGATCGATCTGTAGAAAACCTGTATAGTTTTTGCCTCTTACTCTCGTGGACTAAAATACAAACAAAAAAGAAGCCCGGCGATAAGGCTCCGAAGAAAAAAACAAGCAAAACAGACGACCGGCAGAATTACCGTGTGAAATTTGCGAAACTAATTATTTCTCAGTTGCCTTTATTGGCAGAATGTCTGTCTGTATGGTAAATTTAGCCCGTTCGAAACACAGAAGTTATGCGGCAGCATCGAGTCCCGGTTTGCCAACTTGTCCTTTGTCTACTCTATGATTACACGAGAAATTAAATCAACACGCCAAAAACGCCTGTGCTATATACTATTTTCGTCGTTATATATTTTTTACCTCCAAAGATTATAAGTTGAGGGAAACTTTTTCAATAAAAAATCATTAACGCTATTTGCAATGGGTGGTCAGGAATGATTTTAGAAAAACCTTTTTCAATTTTTTTAACGTTTCAACTTTATTACTGGTGAATTACAAAACACATTTCGATTGAAAGAAATAATTGTAGTACTCAGATGTAAATAATATAAATTTTAGAACAAATATTCATACTCTTAGCGTAGTGACATGTTTCCGAGACTCATTGTTTCAAGGTTGAAGGGATTATCAATGACGTTACATTCAAAAACTTCTGCTAGGAAACTTTCGCTGATTTCGTCGCAATTGAAAAGTAAATGCTTTAACTCTTCAGGTACATCGCAAGTATTAGGGTATTGTTTGTTTTATTTTGTGAAGATAAGAACTTATTCCATGTCTCGGTAGTATTCAGGTCATTATGGCAAATAATCTCTCACTACCGTCTACGTGTAAATACTAGCGTATTTTATTAACATTTGGGATAGAGGTCCTGTAGAAGGACCCCCTTTCACCTGCCCATAAGCAGATTGCCACTTTTTGATCCAAAGTTTATTGAACAATTTTAGCGCATCGCATTTTGGAAGCTTCAAATCTTGCTGCCGAATTGAGTCGCAGCTCGGCCATACACTGTGACATTACTCTCTATTCTATTATGTTCTCGTACACAACAGAAAACCACGTTCTTGTTTGAGTGCTGATATCGAGAGTTATCTTAATAATTTCACAACGGAAATGCGGCTTCGAGTTGTTGCTAAAGTTTTGAACATTCTGTATGGCAATTTTGCAGTCTGACTTAATACTCTGGCCATGGTGGTTGATTACATTCAACGGCTTTTGCTATGGCAAAAATTTCTTCTGTAAAAATGGATACTGCTTTAGGAAGCGGGAAGACCTCGGAACAACCATTTTTCGGAACTGCACATCCCGCTTTACCTCCTAACAGCGAACAATCAGTAAAAATATAAGAATGGTTCGGGAAGGTTCGAGGTCTGATAGCACCATTTTGTTTGATATAATGGGAGGAAACAAGGAGCAATCCTTTAACAGCCTCGTCGTTGGTCTGAATGTAATGGCTTTGTTGATTAAAGAGAGGAGCGATTCTACTGCTGATATGTAATATTGCTGTTGAACGTGAATTCCCTTCTGTAATGGCGTTTTTATATGATTGTAGCAGAGTAACGAACCTTGAAGGTTTTCTTTAAAACAGCTTTAAATGTAAAAAAAAAAAAATCTGTTATAACGTGGAGCATGTCATAATGCCGGCTTATGCTCATCCATCGATTTGGTACAGTAGACTTTACGCATTGCCCCCGGTATTGAACTGAACAATTTATTTAGCCTATTTAATGATGCCAGTAATAGTTGTGCAACCAAAGTAAGTTTTTTGTCATCTTCGTAGCCCATTCCATGTAATAAATAAATAGATCCGTTTTCCTTCGTGGATCGATTGACCAAATAACGATTTCAATTAATTAATCTTTATGTAAGGTATTGGTTGAAATGTCAAAGTTAGTTCCATGGGCGGGAAGTCACCATAGCTCAAGTGAAGTGGTGGAGCAACGGCTTATTCAGCCGAAGGTCGTGGGTTCGCGCGTGCCACTAACATTTTCATTTCAACCAATACCTTACATACTGATTAAATAAATAGAATTCAGGCGTAATTCATATAAATTTTGGAACAATATTCACATTCACATAAAGTGTAGTGCTACTCTTAGTGTGATCCACGTTTTTCATGTGATATTGTAAGTTTTCCTTAAAACAGCCTATGATCGAAAATAATTTCTCAAATTCACTACGTTCACTAACTTTTAAAAACAGCAGAATACAAATTCACAACAATTATACTCGAATCAAACATGGTAACACAAACATCCTTCTTGCTTAATATTTTCAAGAAACCATTAATATAAACATAAGTGACTATCAAAGAAGAAAACAACTTTTTGAAAGTGAACAATGAAAGAAATCTCTTGCAAAGATTGCATGAAAGCAATCCTTGTGTTTATACGATTTGCCGTTATATGCTGTCACACGTTTTAAAAAGAGGCTTGCACCTCAGCCAACTTTATAATAGAAGAGCAATTTTTATTGCTAAACAGCCGAACACACAAAAGATGTCAGCTTGCACATTTCCTGTAGGATAGATACGTTGTAGACTAATTTTAAGCCTGGCAGCTCGCATTATACGTGGAAGTGAATCAGCACGGATCGTTTTAGCCAAACCGTACAAAGGCTCTTTATAAAAGCGCGAGTCAACGGACGAAAAAAAAAACTTTCCGCGTCAATTTTTATTTCATAGAGGCAAGCTTGTTCAGCGACGTCTTTGATGTTTCGGCCCGATGGACCACGAATATCCCTCGTGATTTGTTCTAACGCGAGCACAATTCAATTGTGCACAGTGTCAAGCACAGATATTCTTGCTCTTCGGAGAGTAGTGAACGAATGAATTATAAATTAATAAAACAAATTGACAAGAACAGAAAACCTACCCTGTTAAGATTTCTCTGTCAAAATAAAGTGGCTCTCCATAGTGCACCGCGGTTAGAAAATGTAAAACTGTTAACACAGATTATATAGTTGGGCGCAATTGCTAGAGCAACATAACGTAACTACTGTTAATCAACAAAAGTAAATACAGATACAGTTGTTCGGGTTGATGGTCAACTAGTCATTGTTTTACGATGTACAAATAGCAGCACCACTTCCAAACCAAAAATACCGAAAAAAGATTATTTGATGGTTCATTAATTTAGTTTTGTAAATTGTACCAAAAAATGATTAAATTTATTTTATGTTGTCAACTGTTCCTTCGTTCGTCCTGTGTATATGGTATGGTATGATAAGGATACTAGGAAACAGGGTTTGTACTCTCTAGGCACCGCAGCCTTTTGGCTTATTGTACCTTCCTAATAATTTTTTATTTTAATTCAGTGCAATAGACCCAACCCTTCTTAGTAGTATCAGCTCATTGACTGCCGCTGCCGCAATTTCATTATCTAAGTTTTTTCCATACATTAGATTAAATCTTGATTGAGCAGCATCGCATTCGAAGATGAGATATAAGTACCTATTTCCTCCTCATTTCGTAATCTGCAGATGGGACCGTATATGCCCCTTGTATATGCCCATGTCGTAGAAGTTTTCGCAGATGCCAATGACCGGTTAATAGTCCTATCAATTCTCTCAATTTAACTCACTCCAGTTGCAGCGGTGTTTTTGAACGTGCTGGAGAGGGTTGTTTCATAAGTTTACTTTAGGTAGCACCGCTATAGTTTATCAACTTTCACTTTTGTTTCGTTTGAATCCATTCTGCGATGGAGCATTTTATATCTGTTTTTGTTATTCCAATTATAGGTTCTGGTCCCGTGTAGTATTATTCCTTCCGTTTGATATTGCCTTGTTAAAATTAAATTTTCTATGTTCACTAAAATCTGGTATCGCACAATAATTATTAGTAATTTGTTCGTTGGATTCATGAGGAGCGTTCAATAATGAGTTAGTTTAGAAAAACGTCTTTTTCATTTTTGGTGTCGTTTCGACCTTTATTCGGGTCATCTTCAGGCGTGCATAAAGTGATATCAAAACTATTCTTGTGGCGTCATATTGGTTTTGTGTGAAATTGCTGTGGAAGTAGAATAATGATCGTGACCTTGGCCAAAAAATGGAAAATAATGTTTTTATATTTAAACTACCTCATTCTTGACTGCTCCTCTCTAATACAATAAATTATTATTAAACAACCGGTGACTAAAAATCACAAAAACTATTGTTTTTTTTTCCATTCATTTGGATTTTTGTAGGTGAACAGAGTACGTTCAACTAAGATGGTGATATCTTGTTAAACATTTCTTAATAGGCTTTTCAATTCGTAGCATATGAATGGTGGTGATTCAGACTTGAACAAAGTTTGGCAGTTGGTAAGTGCTTTTTGTTGACATCGACCTCAATTGTCTCTCGTAAAGCACATCTGTTTACTACGGTTAATTGCGCTAAATGTTGCTTCTTTTTGCAGATTCATTTCGGCAATTTTGAATTCTGTAAAAATGTTGAAAATGCATGCCAAACGAGTGGTTTGGCGGCTGTAGAATTTCTTTTATTTTTTTATATTATTTTTAATAGGCCTTTTTTGGCCAGCTCTCAAAATGGTAATACACACTGTGCAGAAAGTCATGTCCCACTATTATCAGAGTTTCTTTCTCTCCAAACTCCAATGCAAAAACGTACAACTCTGTTTGTTGGACTTTGCCACAGTGAAGACATCCATTTTTAATTCAATTTTTCATCTAGTTAAATTTGGCCGCCTTTTGAAACATGGCTTTCCGTCGCATTCGTAAGAATCCTCCAACGGTTAATGAAGTGTCCATCAGAGGATTGTACATATTGACCGAAAGACTTAACTAACGGTTGATTAGAGTCGATTCGTGGTACGGGGTGGAAGGTACACCTCTCAGGAAATTACTTCACTAATAACCTTTGTGGGGAGGCCCTTAACACCTCCCCGTCGCTCTCGCCCTACACTCCGGCCATTTACCTATCACACTCCGGGTCAATCAATCAACTCTCCTCCGGCATATAACAAAATTTGCCGTTATCGACCGCTTTATTAATAATAGGTGCCATTCATCACCTTTGCAATCTCGGCGATACCTCAACTCGTTATGTTACGAGGATCGAAGATTACAAATTTTTTAACGTCGTACCGCATTACACCCTCATGAAGGTGGTAATCGAACGACGTCCTCAAAGAGCTAGGATCTATGGTACACTCGCCGACAATTTACCCATGAGGAAAAATTGGAAATGTATTTACTAGATCAATAGTAGCACATACGTCAGAAATTTGAACACCGGTGCGTTATTTTAACTTGACCGTATTTTCCCCGATGTTCTGAATTCACTTGAAACTTCGCTAACAGGTTAACTCAAGTTTGACGGGTTGCGTTATGGCCTAGGTTCAAATTATACCGGTTCCGTTTTGCGTTGAAGATAAATTCGTGAGTTGAGGTATTTTATGAAAATTGTGCCTCAATCGAATTTCGCCGTTCGCCGTAATTGTGTGTCAAAATTTCGTTATTTGAAGCGATGCTAAATGAAATTGTAAAAGTACGGAATGAGACTCTCGACGAGAAAAGTGAGAATTTAATGAAACGAAAAATCAATAACAAACAATAGCAGATATTCATACATATCGGTTTGCATACATATTCATACAGGGGGTTTATTTGTTTGGCGTGTCTTCCCTTGAAAATCTCCGACCTGACCCAATCTGAATATTACATCGAGATCCCCTCGGGTTTTTTTTCTTTTTTTTTTTTTTTATACTTAATTCATATTTGCTTAGTGGTCATAATTTTCCACCCTAAGGTTTTTGGTTATCTTGGAGCTATCCTGACACAAGGGGCTAGAGCAACGGCGTATTTAGCCGAAGGTCTGGGTTCGAATCCCGCTCGTGGCACTAAATTATCTCAAATAAAAACCTTAGTTAAAAAGAATAATTAATTTTTATTTAACGTTGTAATTCCTTAACCTTTTCTTCTTTCGCTTACGTTTATTTTCCATTTAACTTTTACCGACATTCATGGGCGTTGTCTATCAAGGGAATTTCTCGTATTCGCATCGTTTGCTATTTTTATATAATTGAATTTCCATTGTTTTTTAAAGAAGGGATGAGTTTTATGATATTGATTGGCATGGCAGTGCTGTTGATGTGTTTTCTCCAGTCTAAAATTATATAACTACCACGTTATTTGACTGATTGCTAACTCAATTAGCGGGAGGAATAGACGTATTCTTGGAGAAAGATTATGTATTATTTATTATTTAATCACATCAATTTTATTGTCGGTACATTGTGAAATTTCTTGCTGTGAACTGAACGTGGGTCCGTTTGTAGGTGGTTTTTTGGTCCTGCAACTTTTGCGAAGTTGTTACAAGTCTTTAATTTTAAACGTTTCTGTCTAAAAAGGAAAATGAAACTGACTCAGACTTAACCGTTAGTATTAGTTTTGAAGGAGAAAATTGAGGATAACGTTCCTATAAATTTCAGGGTTGTGAGAAGGCTTAATACCCGAGGGTGTGCTAGATTTCCATTTTTACAATGGCTGCTATTAGTATTGAACAGATTGATCTATGTGTTACTGACTGCTTAAAACTATTTATAATTAGGTTTTCGTTTTTTTTTATTTGCAATTTAATTACACTAAGCTGTGTCTTGGAAATCGACGAGTAGTCACTTAGAAACTTTCCCGTACAAAATTCGCCAGATTTGCCCAGTTCTTTCTCTTTCCCTGTCCATTACAAATCCCATTAAAGTTGGTTTAATTTTCCTTCCTTTGACATTTTGATCTCGTTTTTCATGTATCTCACCCCATTCAGATATGCATTGTATATGCAGACATTGTTAACATCTAATGATAATCGTTGTATTATATATTTTTGCGTGATTGTTTAAAATAATTTTAACCTATTTTCTTTTGTTTTCCAGGTGAGTGCTGGGAAATTTCTGTATACGTACGACCATTCTTTCTCTACTAAAGTAAGTTAACATTCCACATTCTAAAACAAAATCCCAGCTCCCAACCCCTGAGGGCGAAGAAGTACAATTGTCTCGGCGTTCGTTGCTGGGGACGGTGTTCATGCCTTCTTAATGAAACCCAAATGGAATCCGGCATCCTCGCTGCGGGCGTTTTTTCTGATCTCGAGAAGCCGACCGGATTAAAACGAAAATACTTGAAAGTCCCTGCCCAAATGTGATTAAGTATGCCAAGGAAGATTTTCAGATCGAAGTTTCCCCGAGGCCCAAAACAAAATGAATGGGGGGGGGAGACCTCGTCGCAATTTTCCCTTGGCCTTGGCCAATACATATTTTTTGTAAAGAATCGGTTTTTCCCCACCCATAACACACTTCTTTGTAGTTATCCTAAATATATCGACTGCTCCGCTTGAAAACATATTACCTTATAATCAGCCGGTTTTTTAAGTACGAAATCGTCACACTGACATTGAAGATACTGAGTTACTAATCGGATGGTAAATTGCGAGACTAATATAGTCAACATTAATTACAACATTTTTATTTTTGTGAAACTAAATTAAAAGAGATCAAAAAATTCGTTATGCTATTAGAAATGATTTCATAATGATGGTTTGAAAGAAAATTCACCAAAACACAAAATTGTTTAGTAATACAATATATTGTTACTTTGAATTTATACAGTGTTTAATAAATTGTTAATTTGTGGGATTCGTGAGGGAGCGCTCATAAGTAAGTTAGTTTAGAAAAATACCTTTTCCATTTTTTGCACATGGTTCGACCTTTATTCAGGCCATCTTCAGGGCATAAAGTGTGGTACTATTCTTGAGCTGTGAGAAATTGTGACAATCTTGACTGTTCGTTACGGAATCAAACAAATTATTAAACAACCGGCCACTAAAATATACATAAATTGTTATTTTTGTCTTGGAATGTATTTAAAACTTCACGCATTCATGAAGTACCTTTATGGACTTGTTGGTCTGGTTATAAAACCACAAATGTACCATCAATTAGACGAGACAACATCAATTTTTCTTAGTCTTTCATTTGGCCAGGCTGATCATACTTGTAAGAGGGTCCATTATTTACTTGGTTATCATATAAACATACCAGTTATATTAGTTCTAGTTCAATACATCTATTCCGGATTCCAAATAATGACACAAATTTAACGCATTTCAAAATTACTAAAGAGCTAACAGTTTCCTGAACTAGGTTAACTTTCCTGATGAAATTTGAAATTCTAGCTTAATCGACAATCTTGTTCGGCAACCTAGAAAAACAATCCAATCTTGTTTTTCCGCTGATTGTTTACATTAGGCCAATTAACTTTCGTGTCCGAACTCGCCTTAAACAAATTTATGCAAATAAGTCCGAAGTGCAGCAGGTTTTTTTCCCAGAGCAACTCTGCCGTGTCCATGGCCGAAGAAAGCTCTAACGCCTTTTTAAAAAGAGGGTCGGCGAAAATCTTTCGATTCGTGAATGGGGGCGGAAACGGAGAAAGTCAAAACGGCCGACCTTTGAGATAAAAACCAGCCCCTGGTTTTTTGATCTTGTAATTAACGCGTCCATGGTCATAGGTATCCGCGCCAGTTCACGCCCCATGAATGAAAATTCTATAATTCTCCAATTAAGGAATTAAATTGATCAATTCCGTTCTTCAGTTTGCCTTGAAATAGTTCCTGTTATCACCCCTTTACAAGTATCTGTAAACATTAACTACTAACATATAATGAGATAACAAACTTTACTGATAAACAACAGTACACTTTATTTAGTTAGCAATTAATGAACTCATTAAGAAGATTCAAGAAACGGAAAGTGGTGCGTGTAGCATTGCGGTGGAACATAAGTAAACTGTAGGAAACAAAGACCTGTTGATGGATTCTATTGGAAGGTGGCTCAAAACAAAACGACCCAAGATCTCCCATTAACAGAGATTTGCATATATCACCCAAAGAAAAAGAGAAAAAAGTATGCCGGACCGATATCATCTTTTCGTATAACATTTCTTCTATTGGCATTTAAATAGCGGTGAAAATAACGTACGCATTATATTGCTCAACAACAAACCCATTTTCCCTTCCGATCTGACGTTTTCTTGTGCCTTCCGGCATAAACTGATAATTGTAAACTATCATCTGCTACATATAGGGCTGATCCTCCTCCCCAGCAGAACTCGCGTACATATTGAAACGTCGGTTTATCATATCCTTACTGACTGATGAAGTCAAATCTTGTAACAGTTTTTATAGTCCAACACTTTCTGATCGCAAGCAATTTAGGTTTTAATGTTTTTATTGTTTATTTCTAATTAATAGTAAATGCTTTTATTTTTCAATTAAATGATGTTTTGGACTTAGGTTTTAGATTTTACAATGTTGTTTCACAACTCTGGACAATCGTGGTTAATTTAAAAACATCGGATTTATTTAAAATCCCCGTAAATACAATAATAAAAAAATTGTTTTATTCCATGATAACATTCTCGGATAAACCAAAAGGATATCTTTCTCAAATAAATCCTCTTTTTTCTCTCTAAATTACCAAGAAATACGACAACAAACATTACAAATAAAAATATTTAAAAGGGATAATAAAGAGTTGTCACTCAGTCTACTTATTTTCTGTTCATTTGTGATTTTGTTTTTTATGCATTTAATTTTACGCCTTATTAGGCAGACGTATTAGTAACTGTTAATTTATCGTTGGAAGCGCATAACATATAATGACTACCTTTGCTACCAACCTGGTGCCTGCTTCGTAATGAAATTAATATTCATTCTTTTAATGTAATAATAGTCTGGAATTTTTACAATTCTATTTCATAATAAAAAAGTACAAGTTGTAAAGTCGAAAATAAATAAAAAACAAGGAATTCCATTACATAAAAACCTAATAATACAAATATTTGTAAACTACTCTTATGTATTTGTGCTATTACTGCAAGTCTATCGTCGTCTGTATTATCAATTTCATTTCTGAAAAATTAATAACAATAACAGCAACAACCTGTGCTGCTCGAAACAGCAAATGGGTTTTTCAAATGGGTCCCTGTCTAACCATCTCTAACCGTATAGATGGCTTGTATTTTGGTAGTTGTTCTGTGTAGCCGTATTCCATTATGGAACAGAACATACTAGTGCTTGTTCTTTGTAGTCCGTGTACTTCTACATTTAAGTAATATGGTTAGTAGCATTATGATATAGGCAATTCTAGCCTGTGAATATTTTAGAAAGACATTCGGATGTCTTTTTACGAAACCATCACAGTTATCTTTGAAAAATCGTCGAAAAGCGGTATTTTGATCATCTCCGCAGAATTCCAACATTATTCGAAGGGTACGGATTTGTTTTAGTTCTTCTCGACGACCACCGCTCCGTCCCAGATCGAGCCCAATTACCGTTCAGTGCATACAAAACCGAACTAAACCGGCTTTCAACGTTTTCCCACCGTCGTCGCGTGAAATTAACTGGAGGCCTGGCGACAAGTGCAGTCCGGCGTTTCGCTCTGGTCGATTAGGCGCGGCGGCCCTGTCAAGACGAGATTTTATCTCGGCTTCCTCAGTAGAGCCAAGCCCGGCTTATGCTGATTCAAATCCCGTCGGTTCAATTACACCGCAGTCTTTTTCATCCCTTTGGCTTGGCTCAATTGCCATTTTTAATTAAATTTATCTTACCGTTCAACCGTTCCCAATTTAGAGGTGAAAATAAAAATATTTCCTATATAATTTAGCTGAAGAGATTGACAATATATTTCTTTCATATGGCACGACTTCAGTTTATAGCTTATTCACGAAGGAAAGCATTGTTCATACCCATAACGTAGAATGGGCATTAAATATGGAAGACGACGGAAGTACATTCCATTATATAAACAGGGAAATGTTTCAGTTCTCTCGTTTAAAATTAATGCAGGCACCCGCACTGCTTAAATTTATTCATATCAAAATACAAATAAAAACATTTTCTTAGCGTTCTGAGAAAAGTGAAAATGTACGGCAATCTTGTGGAAACACTGGGGTGTCTGATTTGTCTCGAGTTTATACCTGGTTTGAATCGAAATTCGTTTAATTAAATGTTCTTTCATCTCATTGAATTGCCAGAAAATAGTATTTCTTGTGACAGTGTGCCATTAAAAACGATTATTACTAAGAAAGTCTTTTATCTAGAAGTTAACTACTTAAATACAAAATTAATGCACAATTTAATGACGAAAACAATTTTTAAGATCATTTATTCAGATATCGTGAGATGCGGTCTGGTGTGATATAGGTATCAGAAAGCATTTTCTTTATCGTGCCGACGTTTCGATCTTTTATTGAGAGTGGCACAATTACACAGAAGACAAACACTTTGAGTGAGTAGAAATACTTTGATAGAATATAGAATATATTTTGCATTGTATAAATTCTCTGTTCCAAATTCTATATGTATTTTCTAAATGTAAACTATGTTTGTAAGTCCCAGGCCCTGAAGATGATCTCAATAAAAGATCGAAACGTCGGCACGATAAAGAAAATGTTTTTCTGATACTACATCACACCAGACCGCATCTCACGATATCTGAATAATTATCCATTAACGGTCACTAATCTCTACACATTTAAGATCAATATGTAGTTGCTTAAAAGATAGTTTTTGTAGTGCCATTGTTGGTAAATTACGAGTCAAAAGGTGAATGCCATCATCAAGGGTTCATCACGGTTAAATTGCCTACATGACCAATTTTCTGTTATAAGCAAGAGTCGAACACGATTGCTACTAATCTCTTAGGGGTCCTTTTAATTCCGCTCGATCGTCCCATTCAATCCAGCCGATTTGCATGACATTTAATTTTTTACATCTTTATTCCACATTCATTATTATCGTTTAAAAATATAAGTTGAATGTAGTTGATGGTTTTTGCATTAAAAAAAAAATTTCCGTTCCTACATTCAAAATAATTGTTTCCCCAATTTTAAGTAATTAAAGTTTAAATTTTAAGCGAGGCGAAATAAAATTCCCTGCTTTTTCCTCTTGTTATGAAATTATACAGACCTTTCCCTCTATGAGCTCAACCCTCTCTCCCCACAATTAGCAGATTAAACTTTTAACAAGACATTTCACTGTGTAATTGAAAATCCTTGCGGTAAAATAATTTTACCATTTTTTTTTATTCTCGACTCTAGGCGGTCCAAATGCAAACAGCCCCCATGCAAACTCCGTTTAGCCGTATTAACGTTTATCTCGGCGAGTCACCGTTCCAAGAGTAGAATAGACCAAGGGCAAAAGAGATAGGCACCCTATCTTCGACACCCTACGACCCAACCCTGGAATCCCCCGATGGGTTTTTTCCACCTTTCCCTCTCACAGGAATAAAATAAATAACAGAAAAATGAGCTTCATTCCGGGCTTCGGGCATCACATCCTCCTGGTGGTGGGCGTTTCAATGATCTTTATTATTCTTTTGGGCATGGTTTATAAAAGGATTTTCCCTCCTGGATTCACGATTCTCCGAAATAACTCTGCATTCTAAGGGTGATTTTTTAAACTTCTTGTCGAATTATGTTATCGGGACGACCTTCAGGCTCTTGTCACAAGTTTCACCATTACTCATCCCCTAGCGTCATCGCGGTTTTACATTGTTCAAGTTTCAACACAATTCTCTAAAGTGTTTCTTCAATAATGTATTGCTTACCATCAGATAGTAATAATATGCATAATGTAGATTCACAGTGTTGTCAACAAGAGAACTTCGACAAAGTTGATGAAGTAATTGAAGATTGTGATGAAATGTTTAAAGATTTTAAATTTTTTTTTAAAGTGGAATATAAAAAGTATCATTAGGAATTATCTTACTAACGGACAGTTTATTGTTCTTGCAAAGTAACTGTATTTTCCCACCGACAGTTTGTGTTATTTTCTGGTCCTTACTTACGTACGTACATTTGAGCGTAATCCTAATGGAATTTGCTTGTTTAAACTTCACTGGCAGACTGCCCAGAAAATCTAAACTTAAAAATGTGAAATATACTTCTTAAATTTCCCACCGAAAAACGGAAAAAATCAAAAATAAGCTGCGTGTTGTTAACAATGGGCAAGATTTCTTCGGTACGACTTTATTTTCCATCTGTGGAGGAAGGCAGACCGGACGGCTTGCATAATGGTTTATTAAGATTAAGCCGTTTAATACAAATACGATCTTTGAATAAGGAATCTCGTTGTTATTTGCCAACGTTTTAATGACCTCCCATCAATATGCTTGGAGTAATGTGCAGAACAGTTGGAAATCCTGTTACCGGTCGTCGGTTCCATCGGATCGATGTTGCGTACAGCTGAATTTATACTCCCCTTTTTACAAGCCTAGGGTCTATTGGCGGAATAACTAAAAACAGAAGCCTAAATCTGCGGTGTGTATAATTTCAACCAATACAGCATACACCATCTTACGCTGATGAGGTTCAACTAGTTTCGCCGATGATTAAGGGGTAAAGGAATATGAAAGAAAGCTCCGTATGATATCTATTTCAAAGTATCATATGTTTGTTTTACATCCAAAGCCAATTGATATTGTTCCATTAACATTGTAGTAAAATACTCTTCCAATTATTGTACTTCATAAAGTAAAATTTTTAAACTTTTGTCCAACAAAACCGTAACAAGATCCTATCTTCCATCAGATGTGACAATTTAGGGAATAATTATAATTTTATTTGCAAAAAGTTCAGTAATACAGTAAGATAAAACAAAACAAAAATTTTAAGGATGAAACAATAAAACAACTAAAAATTAAGCCATTTAACCAATCAGCACACCTTTTCGCCTGTCGCCTAAAAGCAGTTTTTGTAACATGTGGCAGGAGTTAGGTCATTGAACAAAATTGCCAAAAATTAAATCAAATGAGCTTGGAAGGAATATAAGACAAAATAAATAAAGTAAAAAATAAAAATAATGTCGAGTGAAAAGCAAAAATGAAATGATGCATGAAAATCAAATAAAATTTAAAGAATATAATAATGCCATATGGGGCCAAATATACCGAAAGTTCAGATCGAAAATTTAAAATTTTTACAGTATGAATTTTCTTCAAAATTACAATGACACATATTTGTTAAAATAACTTTTATGATCGTAAAGAAACTTAAAAAGAACATTCAATATAATATATAATTAACATTAATATATCTAACTCAATATAATTAACATAATCATATATGCTCGATATAAGGCATAATATATTGATTTTTAACTATTTTAAATTTGGGATCTTTCGTAATACGCTGAAATTGTAAAGGAGTTTTCTCAGTCGCATAACCAAATAATCAATGTATAATTTAAAATTTATCCTAGGTTTTAATCTAATTCTGAAATATTTAGTATTATTTGTAATTGATACGGGAGAATGCTTATAACCAAATGAATTACTTACATCTATGGAAGCAAAATTTAAACTCATTAAAAAAAAAAAAATTTTTTATTGATGAAGAATGTAAAACATCGGATATAGCATTGTTTAGAAGAGTGTTTCTTAGGGGCCTATGTTTCACAATTTGTTTAAGTCGTGAATATCGTTCAAGAATGAGGCAGTTAAGAAAATCAACTTTTCGCTTTTCAGTGCCTGGGTAAATTATAAAATCTAAATTGATTAGAAAAAAGTACAATTTTAATTTGTTTAAATGTAAACAAGTCTAGCAAGTTAATACATGTACACAAATTATCAATTTTCCTTTCAGAAGAAAATCAAACTCGTATCATCAACACAACTAAAAATTTTACTGAACATTTTCAATTTTTAAACTTCATTAATGCATACATGTAAAAACATATTGTTTTGGAGACAACATAAATCGAAACAGAACTTGTCAAGGCAATAAAAATAATTCTTAATGTAAATAAAAGGATCTGGTTTAAAAGTATTTAAATCTATATTTAAACGTGCATCTCTTTTAAGACCGTTCGAAAATAGTGATTCACCTTAATGACTTTTAATCTCTGGGAAACGCATCTCGTTTGTTCCCATTTGGACCTGTTTCAGAACTTAAGGATAGCTATCTTGGTCGCCTACTGTGGCAAGGACCAGGGTTTTATCTCAGTTTTGCAGTCTTTGGTGGCGTGCAAAGCGGCCGGCCTCGTCCTCGAAAACGTGATAGATTATTTTTGTTTTCTTTTTCCTCGCTCGTTTGAACAATCCCTTTTTTGACCCTAGCGAGGGCCAGAAGCCGTCGCGATCTGGCGTGACATCATAAGATTCTTTTTGTTATGTTTCCACGGGCTGCGAACGCGCGTGAATCTTTCGATAAAAGAGCTCTGCCACACGTATTTCGAAGAAAAAAAAACTTTAGAAACGCGATACGTTATTTATTGGGGATAACACAAAAAAATCACATTGTTCTCTACCAACGATTTCTTTATAAACGTTTTCAATTGAAATCCCCAACCGAATAAAAGATAGATAGACAAAAAACACAAAGATACTCTGACGGAAAAGACAGAACCATTTTCATTATATTTATGTAACCAATTTAATTGTAATAAACGTTTATCTTTCCTGTGGCCTGTTTATTCAATTCTAATCATTTGTTGTATTGTAGCGTTGGTCTAAAATAGAAAAAAAAATTTTTTTTAATTTATTGGGTTGTCCGGAAAATAATGCAGGATTTTAAGTTTTCATTAAAAAAAATCTATATAAAATATTCTGTTTACGTTTACAGGATTACTCATTTGTATGAATGTCAACACTTATTAATCCTCTTCCAAATGATATTGTTTGTTTACCTCTGTAGCATTCCGCTACTTGGAAATAATTCAGTCATCCTTATAATGTCAAAGCGAGAATTTCGTACGATTTTCTTTTACGAGTTTAAACTCGGCCGAAGCGGAGCCCAAACGGCTAGAAACATTAACCAAGTCTGGGGCGAGGGTTGTGTTAATGAGTGCACTGTGCAAAGGTGGTTTAAAAAATTTCGGGAGGGAGATTTCAGCCTTGAAGATGAAGAAGGTCGTGGAAGGCCTTCCTCTCTTAATGATGATGTTCTCCGATCAGTGGTGGAAGAAAACCCCAAAACAACTGTTCGAGAACTTGCAGAGCAACTCAAAGTCAGTAAAACGACCGTCGCTGACCACCTCAAGGCGAGTGGAAAAGTGGAAAAGTTTGTTGCATGACAACGCTCGACCACATGTGTCACGTGTAACGTCACAAAAATTATTGGAGCTTGGCTATGAAACTTTGCCTCACCTACCCTACTCTCCGGACCTCTCGCCTACTGACTACCATTTTTTTAGACACCTGGACCACTACTTACAACACATAATATTCAAAAATCAAACGGAACTGGAAAATGCATTTATTGACTTTATCAATTCTAAAAATTCTGAATTCTACTCAGACGGAATTAATAAGTTACCAACACGTTGGGAGAAATGTATTGAGAGTATGGGAAATTATTTTGATTAAAGAACATTGCTTTAAAGTAACTAGTTTCTTTTTTTTTTGTTTAATACCAAAATCCTGCATTATTTTCCGGACAACCCAATACATTTACCTTTGAAGAAGAAAACCAAAAATAATATTTACAAAACCAAAAATATCTTTAAAAAAGGTTAGTTAAACTAACACATCTCTTTAACGCTACACTCAGACTTTAATATATTCCCAGGATATGGAAATAACAGAAGCCGTTATGATAAAATAATCGGGGAAACTGGTGAATCAGTCACTAATCATATACTTATATCGATATTGCAGGCTTTTCCATAGTTATTGTTAAAGCGAATTAAACTCGTAGTTGTTAATTCTTGTAGAAAAAAGAAAACCCCTGACCACCAATTAGGATTTTGAACATATTCAACAATAGACTGAGTAACGGACGTAACAGAAAAATCACACGAAGAAAAACAAATTATATTTGCTGTCTTCCTTGATGTTTGGGTTTTTGACAAGATCTGACACGAAAGACTTAACAGTAAAAAAACAGGGATGTTACCAAAGCATGATGTACATTTTATCAGCTCCTAACAAACTAATAAACATTCTCCAGTCCAAAAGAATATCGATATTCGTAAAATAAAACAGTAAATGCAAGAGTGGCACAACGTAGCGTATTATATCCACTACTTTACTTGTTTTACACCACCAGGGATATTCTAAAAATGGAGTAAAAATTGCACGTTTGACACAGCGGTGAACCGACCATCACCATTCATCCAAAATACTCCAAGATGCTTGTAACAAGATAAATGAATGGACAATTCGTAGTCAATCTTACTTCTAAAATTTATTCGGAAATAAGTGGGACTCATCCTACATTCGCAGGAACTAGTAAACCATAAAACGTTGCAGCTAAATATTTGAGAATGACGTTAGATCCCAGGCTGAGAAGGAAAAAGAACGTGAAGAAACAGAGGATAGAAATAGGTTTAACTATTATGCCGGTTGAAAGAACGTGACTTAACCTTACTCTATAAAATAAATTATTATACAAGCAAGTCCTAAAGGTTATATGGACATATGGCATTCAACTGGTTGTATCACACAACAATATCAAAATTATACAAACACTTCTAAATAAAATCTTATTTAAATAATAGTTGGTCCAATGCAGCTTGGTTTATAATTAATATGAACTTACATAGGAATCTTAAGTTGACAACAAGGAAATCGAAAAGTCTAAGATAAACACGTGTCGCAAGCTTTTAATACATGTTAACTTCAAAACTTTATTCACACTGATTTAAATTTAAGTCCTGAGCTAACTGCAAATTGGTGTTCGTATCGTAACATCGAAATTATCGGATTTTATGTTATTCCACCAGTCTCGCCTCAGCCTACTACACATTCAAACCTCTAGAAAATTGAAAAGAACAAAGCCATATCTTCTAGTGTAGTTAAATATTTTGTGAATGTGTAATACAACAAGACAAATCTTAATAAACAGTGGAAGAATTTGAAGATTAAAGTAAACGTTTATTTATTGTATATAGATCATTCTAAAATTAATGGTTGGTGTCGTAAGACAAGTTTTAATTAAAAAAAAAAAAGTCGAAACTTTTAAACTTCGGTCCGTCCGTTCGCACTTGACAGACATGAAAGACGTGACAGCCCTGGTGGAGCTTTTCAAAGTTTCTTTTTAGTAAAAGAATCTACATTGTTAAAAAATCTCGAACCCTCCCTTCGTCTCACATTTTAATAGATTTGCGTGCCTGGTTGACCAGAATTAAATATATATATAAGCGGAATTTAATTTATGTATTTGATATCTTGATTCGACGGGTCATCTAATTATACTTAAATTTAAATCAGTGTGAATAAAGTTTTGACGTTAACACGTCTTAAAAGTTTGTGACATGTGTTTATCTTAGACTTTTCGATTTCCTTGTTGTCAACTTAAACGTCTCCCAAAACGTGATACACAGCCAATTTCCTGCGTTAAAAAAGGGGAAAATAGTATCCCAGGCCTTTGGATTTATTGCCTTCTCATACAATTATAAACACACACACATGGACCATTTGATTCCCTAGGGTTTTAACGAGGAGTCATTAATTTTTGCTAAATTATGAACCTCGAGGAAGACTTACGTCGACTAATTAGCTATTTCGCGTGTTAACAGGAGGAACAGGCGGTTTGTTAACAAAACAATTGCGGTTCCACCTATTTGGCTAGTAATGTCGAATTGGGAGTCTGGTACACAATAAATCAGTGATAGCGGGTGTAGCCCGGTTGGCGGCCTATATTTACCGTCAACGATATCACCTCCCGTTGCCATACCTCCGTTCTGCCTCTGCAATTCAGTATTTATCTTGCTGCCGGCCACGTCGGTTTTATTAATAAAGGTCATTGTTTAGCCGATTCATCCCACACTCATCATTCTTAAGGGTATCGTTTTCTAAATGGCCAATCCTCACGTGTCCTTTATTTCTTCAGGAGAAAACGTCCTAGCGGACATTTAATTAATTGAATTGACCGAAGCAACAGTATCATATAATATGCTTTGTTGCATCTCATTTAAAATTATGTCATTCGTAGTATAAATAGAGCGCGCTCACACGTTATTTCGTACTGAACAATATTATTTTAATGTCATACTCAGTTAAATTTGGGAAAGATATTAATTTTCAACTTTACATTGTGACTGAGCTCGTAAATATGGACTTTCCATATATTTTTATTTATAAACGATTGACTTGGAAACCCCCGCAAAACTGAAACAACAAGAAAGCAACTGGGGTTATAAATTATTAAAACAGACTACGTGACTACGAAAACTAGACATTAAAAATAAACATTTAATTTATAAGCCAATGATAAAGACTCATTTCTGGGCGTACGCTTGTGAATTGTATGGGCTCAACCGATAATTGCGATTTCCAATGTTTCCAAACATTTTATTCAAAAATTCTCGCTCAATGTATTAATACTGTTTTTTGTTTGAAATTTTGCTATTCATACTGACCTACGCTTCCCGTTAGTATATGAACTCATCAAAACCCGTTATGAAAATTTTTATCCTTCACTGAATATCCACAATAATGTACTTAAGTACGATAATTACCATCATTCCTCTCCAATACGATCGAAGCGAAAGTGGTCTCGAGACCTTCTCATTGAGTGAAGATTGACGAGGTTTCAATCCTGGTCTGAAGTCCTTGTCATCTAGCAGTAACAGACGTATGTAACAATATTTACCTAATACAATGTTCTTACATAGGTGCAAATATCTCAAATAAATGTAATAAAAAATAGATCTGAATTAAATTATATAATATTCATAGACATTGCAGACTTCTTTTTTTATTAAGTTTACTATTTTTCGCGGTCCGCGACCAGTTGATATCATTCAATTAATTACGGTATTCAGTTTAGATGAAAATTCAGTGTCACGTGCGGGATTTGAATTCACGACCTTCGGCTAGATACGCCGCTACTCTACCACTTGAGCTATCGTGTCCTAAAAAAAGAAGGAAAATGCAAAAGGTGGGGTTGAGACGGGAAGGTAGTTTCCGAGTAGACGAGGTCACGATAGCTCAAGTGGTAGAGTAGCGGCGTATCTAGCCGAAGCTCGTGAGTTCGAATCCCGGTCGAGACACTGACTTTTTATCTCAACTTATTTTTTCAAATGAATTCATCGAATTATTTAAGATTTTCTTTCGATTCTCATCCTTATCCTTCTATTTTGGTGGTTTTGTCGGGGGATGATGGGATCAAGTGGATGTTTACTACTTGACACCAACACTAATTCAACGCGACTTATCCCAGATCCTACAAAGTACTAATAAACTGTTAAAAAAAAATTAACCGTTTTTGAACCGTTATTTAATTAACTTGCCTAGATTTCCTTTATATTATCCCGTATTATCAAATTTCCCTAAGGCTTTCCGTCAAATACTGAGAGAGAACTTGCTTTATTAATTAACCTTCATTAACCTAATTAACAAAACAAATATTAATTAACCTGCTTTATAGAGTGATATTTATCGCTTCACATGACCAAATAAATTTTGAGATGAAAGTCTCGGACAATGTTTTTTTTTTTTTTAATTTTGGCAAAAATTGAAACATGTTCATCTAGCCTCTGATTTCCAAGTGTTTTAATTGTCATTTTGTAGGAATTATCGCGTATGTCGTCCCTTATCTGTCAGTGCTATTGCAACCCCCTTTTGGGTCGACCACCCTCCCGGACTGTGACGCACGTCATTTGTAGATTACTCCACTTGTGAAATTTACCCCTTTCTCATAGACGTTGTACAAATTTATCTCAAAGATATTCACTTGCTACACGCGTTATGTTTATTATTGTAAGTGACAAAATTTATCACGATTGCGATACTGTCAGCGTTTTCTGTCTCCATTTATATTTAATATTAATTGTGTGGGTGTGGGGGGGGATTTCTCATTCTTAACCGAAATAATCTTGACGCAGTTAGCTTTAATATTTTTTCCCTTTGTGGGCGTGACTAGGAAAATCTCTTCGCTCTATTTCAACGTAAGCAAGTAGCTCGGGTGAAACTCAGCCGCAAACACCAGTCATTGCAGACGTTAAACCCTTTTTTTACGCAATAATGAAGTAGGCCACGTTTCTATTCATGTTGTTTTTTCTCTACCTGCAGCAAATCCTGAGTTTCTTTTTGTGAAAAGGACGAAGGGAACATGAGAAAACCTCTTTGATACATGTAAAATTTAACTTTCGTATGGTGGGCACCTGTTGACGAAACAAAAGGGAATTCAAGTACAGCTTCAAAAATGTAGCGCAAGTTTTAATTTTGATTGTACAGTCGACAGATAGCTGATCCACATTAACAGAACTCCTGAAATAGTGTAGGTCTTAATTGAAAAGTGCAACTTTTGCAAAATTCTTTGAAAAACTATGTGCCTAGAGGATCCGCAAAACATATATTTCACGAAATGGAATTGGGTCTTGTGTTTCTTGTACTGGCACTGTTTTATTATGCCTATAAAAAATAACCTGAAATTTATATTTGAGTTTTATATACAAACCGTGCTCCTCAGAGGATTTGCATTTTGCAGTAGGATAATTTCTGATGCTTTGTTTTTCACATGTTATGCATACTTGATTTTTTGTATAATCGTTCCTGAACATAAAGATATCATATGATTAGATTTAAGATTCTACTACGAGTTCGTTCTTAGTACAGCCAACTAGTACAAATAGCGTATTGCTGTGAGGTCTTAGTCAAAGTTTCGTTCTTTTTTTTTCTGTCTAACCACAATTGGCATGATACTTAAGTTGTGTACAGTACACGACTGGATGAAAAAGTTGGCACCGTTATAGTAGTCGGACCGGAACATCAGAATGTCGCATTCGGAAGATCTTGTAAAAAAAGTATTCTTGGTTAACTTCACGGCAATGTAAATTAAGGACGTTGACTCCGCCAGTTCTCGCTACGGAGGATGGATTCCACGCTTGGAACCGCCGAACTGCGCGAACGACCGTCCGTCTCGTCCTCATCCTTTCTACCAACTATACACTTAAAAATACGGGTTAATTGACCTTGGTGCAATTTCTTGCAAATATTATTCATTCATCAAGGGCGAAAAGTAAAATGGAATTTAATTATAATTGAATTGTTTCATTTTATCTCCTTATATATAGTCGTAATTACGGCAATGGATTCCCCCTCCCTTTCTGTTTAGTAAAAAAGCAATCACTCTTGGATAGAAATCCGCGTATTAACAGTCTTAATATTACCAATCTCTTTAATAATTGGACAAACTGCCAAATAAACGGTTTCTTCCATCTTGATTTTAATTGGTGAGGAGTTACTTTGTACCCCAGATTTCTTAAATGACCCATGGTTTAAATTTAGAACCTCTCTTTTAAATTGATGATCCGACAGGGTTTAACCTCCTCTTTCTACTAGGAATCTTTATTTCGGAAGCCGTTTTTCTTCAGATTAATTATCCGTCTTTGTAAAACAAGGTGGTGTAACACACTATTTGGTCACTGGTTCATGTATAAAACTCCCTTTGTTTTTGTAACGGGTGTGTGGTTTCAAAATGGATCGACGTTTAGGTTTTACTACTTGTAAAATCTCTATATTTGTATCCTCTAGTTCGTAACTTTATATTTGACACATTGAAAACTCAAAATTGAACTAGGGAGCATACTTAGCTATTAAAGTATTAAAGACCTTTTACAACGGATTTAGTTGACAAACCAAATCTGGAGAGTTTCGGGTAATAGTCGTGTCTTGCAAGCTTGTATACAAAAGCACTGTTCACGGTTGTAATGGATTTTCTCTTGATTGCTCATGACAGTTTGGCAAATGGTGAGAATCTGAAGTTACTCTTAACTTATAAAGGGTCCATATTTACCGTGTTTCGGCTCTTGGCGTTTTTACCGATTATAGTATACTTTAAAGAACATTGCATTTAATCTCAAGAGTAGTAAACAACAAACCTACTTCGTAAATTATAAAATAGATAAGACATGAGGTGGGAGAAAACATTTCTCCGAAAGCTAGGCAAGAAACGTATCTCTATTGCCTCATTCAATTGACCAGCTCCTGGTTTTCTTACATTTTTTGATTTGTGTTCGACCCTACATTCAACATTAGACATTGTTTAATTAACAAGTTTAATTACTGGGCGATTCGGAGTAATTTCAGTGTAAATGAAATCGAGGGGGAAAAGTGACAAACTTTTAAGAATAAAAGCCCACTAAAATATTATTATGTAGTTTGTTACCCCCACATTATAACCACATACTATACCTGTCTCTTAGAAATTTATCATTTGAATTGTATTCAGGCTGTTCAACTGGGGTCTGTTTTGCACAAATCCTGTGGTTCTATTGAAAGAAAAATGTGTAAATGTGCTGTATTCCGAGCTGTCGCTCCTGCTTTACGTAAACGAAACA
The DNA here is from genome assembly GCA_039619505.1 of Cimex hemipterus. Lineage (NCBI taxonomy): Eukaryota > Metazoa > Arthropoda > Insecta > Hemiptera > Cimicidae > Cimex > Cimex hemipterus. The sequence goes on from CM077107.1 coordinate 25,973,941, forward strand.
GTAAATATTTTATCGTTGTAACACCAAATACCAAGTACATAAGTTCTTAGGAGTCGGGGTTCTTGAAAACCTGAACTTATTGTAAAGTGTTAACTATAAAATAATCCATTTGATTATCTTTCTACGTTTATACTATTTTTTTTAAAGACAATTTCTCCAACAAAAACCTACTTTGTTGACTTGACCGTGTCCTGCTGACAAGCCCGTTATTCTATGGCAACGTCGGACACTGTTTCAGACTTGCTTTAAATCTGCGCATGCGCCCTTCTGTAAATTTAGCGTTACCGTTCACGCTAACGTAATGCAAACTCTGTCTATTGTGTGCTAGAATTAATAATGATTCGAAAGACCTCAGCAAAATATAGTGTAATAGATAGAACTCGGGGTCGAAGAAATTCCAATCTCCTGGAGACTAAAGGGGCATAATTTTACTCGGGGTGAAAAAGGTCTACCCTAATCACATAAGAAGCTAGGAATACCGACGAGGATTAGACCGTTCATCGCTCATGGATAATACAGAATATATGAGATACAAAATTATGGAATAATACCAGGATTAATGATTCCCCGACGTTGTGAAGATGAAGCTATTTCTTTAATTAAAATTTACTAAATTTCGATCAAACATAACATATACACCACAGTTTTCAATATAGAAATTTAGTAACCCGTTAAAAATTATTAATATTTAAAGTTAGATTAGCCGCATTGAATAAATGTTACAATAAAAAAAAATATATAATAAACAATACTGGTGTTGAACCGGCCGCACTCAGGCATTTATTTATTGAGTCTGATTAACTTAAAAAACTCGCGAGTGAAGACAGACTCAATAAGTGTCCGTGTGCCGGTTCAACATGAGTTCGCCAACTCGCAGACCAAACTCCATCATCTTCTAAAAAATACTGGTTTTATATATTTTTCAAGTACAATTTAAATAAAAAGATTTAAGCCAAAATGATTTTAAAAATTATAATCGAGTGTTTCTGGTAATTAAAGCTGCTATGTTGCTACGCCATGACCATCGAACTGGTGATCGCGAAGGTAAACACTTAAAAAGTTTGTATGAAAAATATATGAGCGAGGTTAGTAACGGAGAAAGTTTTCAGCAAGGTTGGATCTTTCGTTGTACTTTTAACGTTGTTTTGTTTATCAATCTACAAGGGAGCTTACGCCCTTAGGAGAGGCGGAGGGGCTTCGTGTAATATGTATACACGGTGGTGAGGGGAAAAATGGCATGATTTATAATGTCCCGGTTTCTAAGGGATTTTCATTGAAAACACGGTAAAATGGACATTTTTAATATGAACAATTTAATCGCAATATTAACAAAAGGGCATGTAAAGAAGGTGGTCCGCTGTCAACCGGAATGACAGATTTAGGTGGGCACCAAAGCTTCATGTTTTCCTCTAAACCTGCAATAAAAGGATCTCGAGGTTCTCCCATATTTGATGATTTTGATCTGCCGTCAGAGATGATTGAAGATGATCGAACATCGATGACAGGGATGAGAAAAATAACGCCCGCTAAGGCCACTCCCCGGCTCTCAACGTCTTCGAAATGCCTCGGTCAATTTCACATGATAATCATTACAGTTTTCCTACCAGAAGAAAGATCCGAGGCTCGTTTCCTGCCCTTCTATTAGCATGAGATTTTATTATCCGGCCCGGATTCAGACTGACAAGGCGGACTATTCTTTTGCCTTCTTAGCTAAAAGTAGTTCCATGTCACTAACATGTTTGACTGCTTTTTATATAAAATCTAACGTTTTGTACTAAACTTCTCAAAAGGAAACACATTATTAAAACGAGTTTTATTAGTATCTGGATAACTTTTCCATTCTTTTGTTGAGTGATGTCGTGATTTTATCATTAATGTTACTAGCTCAGATTGAGGCCAGTACATATTAAAAAAGTTAGTTGGTCAATCGGACCACGAAGTATAATGAATTTAATAAGTAAAATGGAGTATATCTTCATTTACTTCTCCGTGCTATTTCATTTGTCGCTGATAATCAGATCCTGTTTACATATTTGAAAAATGGCAAAGTGGAGGGAAAATTTAAAAGGTAGGTTCGGATGGGGAGTTGGTGTCTCCGAGTGGATCGAATTCGCGATAGCTCAATTGATTATAGCAGCAGCGTATTAGCCGAAGGTCGCGGGTTCGAATCCCGCTCTTGACACTGATTTTTTCATTACAACCACCTTATATAAAGATTAATTAATTGAAAGAAGTTTAATTCGACGTGTTCAGTCGGTCCACAAAATAATGAATTACATTTAAGGTTTTATTTATTTTTGTCTTTATGCCACCGAGGGTGGGCTTCAAGTTCTGTTAATAGATAGGTTCAGGGCCTAATGTATGCAATTCCTAGCCCATTCACGCTCTCGCTCATTCTTAAATACGCTTTTGGATCGCGGAAAACTCGATATTTCTCCATCAAAATTTTCTACAAATACTTAAATATATCACGATTCTCATATCGGGTCACAATCCTATACGCTCTCTATATAAACCCAGAGTTACTTTCTTCAGTTTATAGTTTAATTAAGGTTTTATTTTTAATAATTAATTAGCAAGTTTTATAAATTGTTTTGTTTCGAATTGTATGATCTTTTTCTGCTCAGGCGGTTTTATTTATTAAAAAATGTTGGATACAAGCAAATGATAAAATAAAGAAAACATATTAGAATTTTTTAAAATTACATATATATTTTTTATTCTTTATAATGTGGCGTCGTTGTCACTTCCCTTGGCAAAATGGGATTTTCATTTACAATTAATTAAAAACAGGATAAAGCAGTTAAATGTTTTATTCTTCTTTTTTTCTCCAGTTAATTTTTGGAGTCAGGTTTTCATTTGTTTTCGCGTTTGTGGTCGGTTTTCTAAATCCCCTAGAATTGGATTGGAATTGGATTTAAACATAACGTTCTAATGTGATTTGGTTCAGTGCTTAGATATTTATGTGCGGTCGGTTATGTCAAAAGTTTACCAAGAAGTGGTCAATTTTTTATTTCAAGTTGGATTAATGATGGACGAAGTCGTTTTCTGAGTAGCCTTCCTCTGTTTTTCATCTTGCATCGAGCCCACCTCACGCGAGTTTTTTTCGCGCCGTTTTTGCCCTCGGCAGGTTTGTAGGATCTCGCAATCCTGGTCCCTCACCAGGTATTTTCGTTAACACGGACATTCCTGGGAAGGGCGCCAATGGGTATTTAAATCCCGGAGTGTGTGCGAGAGCGTGACTCCGCCAGCGACATTCTTTTGGCCAAATTAAAACACGGCCAAAACCGGCCGATTAAGAAAAGAAACAAACTTTAAGCCCGTGTTGTCAGGTGCGACCCTAAGAATTATTATTAATCGGTCAATTTACTCGACTACAAGCCTTTCTCTATTATTTTAAAACACTATTGATATTTACTTTTAAAAATGTTATCCCTGCTTTTTGAAACAAAATGTAGTATACAAGACATTTATGACCGTCTATTTAAATGATGAATGAAAAGCCTCCGCCTAATTCGCCAAAATGTATTACACTCCAGGGTTCTCTCTCCCCCTTCTACCTTCAACTATAAATATTCCATTTTCTATCTTGTATTCTATTAAAATGCAACAATGATTTTATTATAACACTCTAAAGCACAGAAACCATTAGAGTATAAGCGTTGTCTCTGATTGCGTGGGACGTTGCTTTTTGTTCTTCTTTTCCATGTTGTTAGAATGCATAGAATACGTTATAAAAATATATAATCCATATTTTTGGGATGTTGGGTCCGCCTTTTCCGTCTCTTAAATCATACGTGACTTCTAGAAAACCCGTGAATCTGCCTAACAGTTGGTCATTCAACACGCCCATCAAAATAGGAGATAACCGGAGATCAACTGTCTCAGAAACGAAAAACCTTAACAAATAATTAATAGACAAAAGCGTGATATTTCTAAAGTATAGTCCGGATTCGGGTTCTTCGATTGTATTGTATTATATAACCTTAAATGTACTGAGTACCTATCATTTTTCGCACTCCACTGAAAATTCAAACTTTTGTAATTTACAACAAATGACCGACACATCTCGAAAATTGCTCACATGGGGGGTTCGTAATCCGTAATCAGGTCACCGAGGTTGTGAGCCTGGGCACTGTCAACGACTAGGTCCATTCAAGGTTCATGGCATTCACTTCCTAGATCCTACTCCATTCGCCCTCTTTCATTGTTAAATACATTATCTCCTAATCATTCAGTTAATCGAAAGAAGAAATCGAAACAGGGCAGTGGACCCCATATATTCCTCTCTCTCTCTCTCTCTCTCTCTCTCTCTCTCTCTCTCTCTCTCTCTCTCTCTCTCTCTCTCT